>JXXA01015674.1:0-11747 GCA_000956255.1 Anopheles punctulatus
TGTGTCATCAGCACGAAGAGCCCTCCGATGAACCAGAACAAACCGTACGAGTACAGCATCGGGTACCACACGTACAGATGGTCGGGATTATCCCCTGCGAGAAAAGCGTACGGTTTCATGTAATACCCATTCATGTTCCCAATAAGGTAGTAGAGGATGAGGTAATTTCATTTCTAAGACAGATAAAATTTAATTTTCAAAAATGTATTTGAGCAACATCACTTGTAAAAATTATCAAAATTTTACCAAGCACTCGTATAAGAACTAATTGTACTATTAATTTTAATTTTTTTCCTCTCGAATTCATAAGCTTTCTTAAAATCTTATGTGTCCGTAGAATTCAACCCTTATTGTTGTTTTAGCTCTTTGCCTAAATTCATCGGTTGTTGATAGCGTAACAAATAACTCCAAGATAAAAGTCAATTACGGATGTGATAAGTACTGTCCAGTAACTTAAACTTAAACGAGATAATAACTCTGTTGTTGAGTTTTTTCAAGACTCTCTCAAGTACGTATCAAGTATCTAAAAAATAGTCCACTGCCATTAGTTTCAGTGCAAATTGTCTGAAGTCTTCCACTTATGCTTCCTCAACTATGCTCGTTTTATTGTTTCTCAAGCGTGTGATATGAAGCGTGCAGCTGCGCTTCAAACACATTTTGCCAAAAAATAAAATACGATGTCTCACAAAAGTGTTTTCAAGAAAATTGATGCTTCCTCTGAATAGCAAACATATAATTAAAATAATTTAATACTTTTTTGTCAGTTTCTTAAATCACGTCACTCATTACACATCGCCACACTTTTCCATTCACCATAAACTAACAATAAAACACACCCGGTGTCTATCATACCTATCACATCCAGCAGAGCGTTCCATTTACGTTCGACGAATCCGAACGCTATGTCCGCCGACTCGAGGGCTGGAAAATCTTCGTACCGTGATCCTACGCTCACATTCACAGACGGCACCGCGTAAAACGTTTCATTCATCGTGCCAAACTTAATTGATCACTTTTCTCTGCCGACTGGTAAGGTTCCGAAATTCGCGTGTGTTTGCAATTCACTTTGTTCACTTTGTGCTTTTCTCATAATACAAACTAAACGCTAAACACTGCCAGCGTCTTTACGATCCGTGGCATCGCGTGACACCACCCGATTCGGAGAAACGTTTGTCCAACGGCGGCTGTAGTAAGACTCAAATTTGAATGGCACCTACAGGCGCATTTTGATGGTGATCTGTGGAACGCACCAAAAAAAAAACCGTCATCTCTCCCGCCGTCGCGAGAGTTTGGAGATTTTTTTATGTGGCTCCGGCGCTATGCTGGTTGAAGCGAACCACGCGTCGTCACAAAGCGTTTGATGCTCGCGTGAGATGCTAGCATGTCTGCACGAATGTGTAATAATTAGAGCTATTACAGCATTCGGCCTTGGGCGATCATCACGCCGCGATCGATCCAAACGGCATCCTTGTACGATGAATGCATTTCGAGACCTTTGTGGTGTAGCCGGATAACGAACAACCACAACCTACCGCAAGTTTTTAGATGTTGAGTGGCGAATTCAGCAATAGCGCGAAAGTTGTCTACGCCATACGCGAAAGAGGAACCGAAATAACATCGACAATGGTTTCGAATGTCGTCGTTTGCAGACTTTCGAACTAAACTAAAGAGCAGGATTGGTACAAACGGAAACACACTATATGTTTGACAATGGTGACAATGAAAAAGAAGAAGATTAAGCTCTCTGTCCCCAGGTCGGATTTCGTACGATATTTATGATTCTCCCCCGTATTTTGTAGGCTCATTTGCTCGTCAGGTACTGGTGGGGGTATTGGTCGTTTATGTTCGGTATCGTCAAAGTAGTTTGTCAATCACGTGCATCGTTTTGGAATACCAAAGAGTTTTGAATGATTATTTAACATTTAAAAAAATATCATTGTGTCAATCTTAACAGTTTAATATGCCATTAAATCAGTAACTTTGGCTTGCTTGAGTGCTAAGGCTACGAGTGATAAAATGCTTGTTTGAATGTTTGAACATATAAAAACACAATGAATTTTGTGGGTCAACGCGGTAATAGGTAAATAATCCTGCTGTAATAGGTAATTAAAAATGATCGTTCCAATAATTGATGATCGTTTTGTATTCGTAGGTTGTTATACTTAAAAATTTTAGTGCAGACAAACAAACCTTTTATTTACACTTGCAGGCTTAGTGTCACCCTGTCCTTGATGATTAGCTTGAGCTTTCAAGCTTCTGCAAGCTCACGCGCGAAAGCTTTCATGTACTAGCGTGTGATATGAGTGAGTTCGTGTAGCGTTTGTAACTCGCTTAGACGAACGATTAGCACAGGACAGGCAGGTAAATTTGAGTTTTACTTTACCTATTTTATTTTCTCTGCGAATCGCTTGCTATGTATCTCGATTCAATACGTTCTTCTATAATTATTCGTCATTGGTTTGTAAAAATGGATCGAAATTCAACAAGGAGATTTTCCTAACATCAAACAAAAAAAAACTTCACATGTGTTAGTTACTACACGACAGAAATTCAGGCGTTTTTGTGGCGAATGCGTGTGAATAAACTACAGTATAGTTGAAAGACTGTAAAACGATGTATCAAAAAAGTATAAAAAGGGGGGTGAATGGAAAGACGAAAAATAAATAAAAAGTGCATAAAAACAAGTCTAAACCAAACCAATGAAACTATATGAAAAAAGAACGATTCACTGCAAAGAGACGCCTGGTTGAAAATGCGCATCCCAAACGACACTGCTTTTGTTGAAAATTATTTTATCTTGCTTTTGCTCCATTGTGTCGTTTTTTTAGTGGTTCGGCACCTATATTCCGTTCTGGTTGAGTAAATATAAGACTTGTTGGAGCTACACATATATACGAATTATACACGAAACAAAACAATATTTACAAAACATCACAAAGAGCACGAAAATAAGACGAGAAAATTGAAGCTATTTCATTGCACAGAAACAAACTGCGTTTGATAAGGAGTTCCAACAACACACACGATGTTTGATGTAGTTGGGCCTTGTTTTTTTAAAAGTCACAACAAAAAAAGCTAATAAAATGTTAATGTGAAATGAACACTCAATGGTGATTCAAGTAAATAAACAGAATTAACGTGATAACACCGTGCCTGCCGCAAATGAAGCGAATTAAATGAACTCATATCTGTTTCTTTTTTGCTCCTGTAAACCATGCTCCATTACATCCTGCTCGGTTGGTGGTAGGGTTATGCGGGATAGAAACGTTTGTTTTTATAACCAGTGCTCCATAGTTATTGCTTTAATAAGGAAAAAAATACTGCTAGAACGAATGGATGATAACCATCATGTTTTTTTTTTGCGTTTCAAGTGAGCAAACGCTTTGGTAAGTAAAAGAAAGTAGGCAACACTCGCATTTCTCTCCGAACGTTCTGGTAAATTCGTAGCATTTGAAGCCACAGCGGCAACACTTATTCGACGCGTAGGTACGAACAACGAACGAATGAACAAATAAAAAAAAAACAAACAACCTGTTAATGATTGTCCTTAGTACTTATCTTCCTGCGCGAGTTCTCAGGCATTACATTTGAAATGAATAAAGTGTGATATTTGAATAAAACGCAAAAAACACAAACGGGCAGAAAAACTGCCAGTCATAGCATTCCATTAACGCGGCCAAGCAGGCTTTGATTTCTTTGTTTTGCTACATATGTGGAACAGCTTGCTTAGGTGTTTTTTTTTGGACCCAGAAGGCCGTTCTGTGAAACCAAAATTAACGAACCCATTTCGGGCGCTTCATTACAAGCCGATACAAAATTGTCATCGAGTTGATTAATAAACACATCGCCGGTAGGTGAGAACAGAAATCGTTTTGTAGTCGAAACGGCTTTGGATCAAATTATGATTAGCTCCACTTTGTTCCAGTGTGTATTTTTTTATTGGATTGATAAGATCGATTCCCTATACCATACGGGATGGAGTGGCGGGCGGTGGCTTTCAACGGTGCGCGTGGCGCCTTTGCCGGACCCTGGAGTTAAGTTTTACCATTAAATGCTACCTTCCTATTCGCTAGTTAAAAATCAGTTCCTCGGTGAAAAGTATTGACAGCGCCAATACTATGCTATAATAATAATACATTCAATTTGTGCGCCTCCTAACAAGGGGGGGTGCTACTTGGCTATGACAACATTTGTCGTTTTAAATATGCCCATTTGAATTCTGGTCAGCTTAGTTGAGCGGGAGAGCGGCCCGGTGGAGATATCGCGCACGGCAACCTTGACGAGGATTGGCGGGTTGTGGCAGTTTAAAAGCACTGCTGAAATGGTGCCCGCTGGTTAGTGCCTGTCCCTGGAGGGTTGGAGCTCCTGTTCGTATCCGCTTGCGCACGCTCCCGCACCTCTAGTCCTGAAGTTCTAGTGCTCCGGGACGAGCTCACGGGCCGATTTTAGGCCGAAGATGCGATGGTGCCGCTGGTATTGTTTCTTCTTGCGAAACTCGCTATCGGTACCGTGCAGACCGTCCCACCAGCCGAACAGACCGTAGCACTGGTTGAACCTGGCATGGGGTCCATGGAAGCCGCAACCCGTCCGACGGTGTTGATCGACGTTGATGAGGTTGTTGGGAGATGGGAAGCACAAAAAAAAGTGTTGAAAAAGAAGACAAAAAGCAGTAATTAGAAAGTGTTGCACGAATGCGTTCGGCAATGCATGGGACGCGGGCTCCGTGTAGGCTCTTTTTGAAACTTTATTCGAATAGCGCCCTGCTCGTTGCCCGATGAACTCCATCGGTACAAGGTTCAGTCGAAATTTCAATCGCTAGCCAACCCTAACGGCAGGTGAGCGAGCGTGTGTCATCACATCACTTCGAAATTCCCCAATCGAGTGAGCCGAATTTTATGGTTTCCCAGGCGACTAAACTGAGTGAAGCGTTGTGCAACGGTAGGCGCTGCGATCTTCTAGCGCAGCATCCATCCAGCGTGACCTTTTGCTGCCCTTTCTTTGGAGGTGGCGGCCCTTTCGGAGGTTAACTGGTCCATTCTGGCTGGGTGGTGCTGGAGGTGGGTGGATCATGGCGATGTGGCACGATTCGATCGATGGTTAGAAACGAAGGAAAATCGTTACGCGCCCAATGCAGTGGATGCGTCGGATGCTATTGGTTCGGTTTGCTGACGTTTCGTCCCTTGAGACCCCTATTCTGATGTGAATATAATGTTAAAGGTTATACGCGTTAGATATGATATTCGAAATCGAACTATATCGAAACTGCGAATCGTATCGGTCAAGGTTAGCAGACCGGAGAACGTGAAATATTGGTTCTGGACATAACCTTTCGGCGGTATTCGGTCGCAGGCGTTGGACAACAATTGAAGCGTGTTTGATATACATATGAGAAAGTAAAACATGAAAAGGAAAAACGATATTCACCAGCATGAGAGTATAAAGACGACAGAACCATACTATTTTTATGGCAGATGTTATCAAACCACTCCAGGCATCCGTAAACATTATCGAGCGGCACGCGGCTATTTCCTCGTTGCGCGGATGGAACATGCGCAAAACGGGTTTTGGTGTTTTGGCCAACCCGTTTCCAAGCCGGGAATGTAAAACTGCGGTACCGTCTGGTATAATTGGAGTGTTCAGAACCATATGGTGGTCTGAAACAGGTTGCGAATTTCGGTTTCACTTGACGGTCGTATGTTTTATGCTAATCGCAACTGGTCGTAGGACGCCGGTTGTTGAACGCGGAAGAACTTTGGTTTGCGAGTGAAGTTTGGGATCTTGTTTCGGTAAGATTGTTCGTGTGCTGTAGCGTCGAAAAGAAGACTAAACTGCCGATAAATTGAAATAGTATTCTACATCCTTTTCACTCCAGTCGTTGGCAGTGCAAAATGTTACTCAAATTCGCAATGAATATCGTTGAAAGGACTTGTGAGAGAAATACGATTTGTCCGGAAAGTGCACCGCCAATCGTTGAGTAGAATCTCTGTTTAACGTGTCCAATCGTGCACTTCCAATAGTACCAAACAATTTGAACCTTCAATCATAGGCCATAAACACCTGGATAAAGTGTAAAATGAACAAACATATGAAAATGACTCGTAGTGTACGAAATTTACGGTACTAATAGACTTAGTATTTTTGTAAAGATTGTAACAATTCAATTTGATTGAACTTGTGTGCCAGTTAAGGGCCGTGTTCCTTTAAGGAATAACTAAGACAAAACGCCGCCTCATGATCATTATCGTGTTTCTACCGTCAACATGACAACACAATCAAATTCAGCTCAAGGACGTTTGGGAATGTTTGGTGAAAACATTTGAACATTTCGCTCGCAGAAAGGCTGAGCACGCAACGTCACGACGTCAAGCCGATCTAACATTCCCGGCAGGCCCGCTTTGTTGGTCTGAACTCTCCACCATTCCAAAGCCCCCGTAATCGAAACGGAACCATTCACTTTCAGCCGATTAGGTGAGCGAATTTCGGCCGCGCTGAACGTTTCACAGACAAAAACTCACACATATTCACAAACACATGCACAACAACTTGTTGTTTCAGTCTTAGCCTCCCCCGGACTCAACCGCTCCGGGACGTCAGTCCCAACACTGGACCGGAGGGTGGCTCCACTTACTTGAGATGATGGTAATCATGCATCTCGGAGCTACCGAGCACCGGCAAATGGTAGCCCGAGTGGTCGACGAGCGTGTCCATCATCACGAACGTGAACCAGATGACGATCGTGAACACGTGGCTGGTCATGATGGCCGGTCCGACGTAGACCGGCAGCAGGTCGCTGATGACGAACTCGAACGGGTGCGCGTACATGGCGGCCCAGGCGACCGGGGCCGACCACTCGTGGTGCTTCTTGTGGATGCGCTTGTAGAAGAAGCTCGAGTGCAGCATCCGGTGGCTGTAGTAGAAGGTGATCTCCCAAGCGATAATGCACACCATAACGTCCCGTACGACGATGTACGGCGATGGTAGCACGCGCGGATCCGGTATGCTGCTCGCGATCAGCTTGCCCACCTGGAACGACAGGTAGGACGTCGGCAAACCGTACACGAGCTGATTGTACGCCACCGTCCGGACCAGGTGCTTAAGGCGGGCCCATTCGAGCGGTTCGTTAGCGCCGGGCTGATTTTTGAACTTGCGCAAAAACCGTGGCCTGTTGGTGACATCCATCAACACGAACAGCCCGCCGACGAGCCAGAAGAACCCGTACGTGTACGCGGTCAGGAACCACATGTACAGCGTCTCGATATCATCACCTTGCGTGCGGGTGGAAGGGGAGGAGGGGAAGGAAGTATATTAACACACAGGCACACACACACACGGCCGACACACACCAGCTCGGTTAGATGTTCCGAGCTCACTCTAATTCTTGCCGAGCAGATCGTACCGATTATATCCAAAAATCCGTTCCACTTTCGCTCGATCCAACTAGCACTGAGATTGCCCGTAAACTCGTCTACGGGCAGTAGTGTCACGTTGACAGCCAGGTCCAGCAGTGTTTCCATTGTAGTCACTACCGAAACACGAGTTGCGAGTGCCAAATGCCCGAGGGTGCTTCTCGTTGCCACCAAGGAGAGGTGCGCTGTTGTTGGCGTCTTGCGTTCAACTGAAGCCTTCGCGCGGTCGCAGCACCTGCGGTTCGTGGCGTGAACAGGCGTCAATTTGTGACGTTACCACCGCACAGCCATCGGTAACGGAGCGGACGGGGCGGTAAGACGTGCGCGTGGTCAACGATCTTGTTCCGAAAAAGCTATTTCGTGCACGGTTCGGGTATTTCGGGGATGAGCATCGATCATACCGTGATTCTGCCGTGAGCGTGGCTGCGTTCGTGCAGCCGTGACTTGGTGCATGGTTCTGCTTCCGGCCAGCTCACTTCGATCTGTTCGGAGCGGTTCGAAGCGAGTATTTAAATTTCTACCACAAAGAAGAACGGTCCGATGCTCCGTGGACGTCAAGGTCGCGCTTCGGTGCTTTCTCGTACGCTTTAAGGTTTGATCACCGCGCACGATGGCCTTCTGCATTTTCAGCTATCCTCCATCCACTGGAAGCGTGCCGGACGGGATGCCTATACTAATGTCGTGCGTGCGTGACAACTTCCACCAGCAGCGATCTATCGTGTTTTTTTTTCAATTTTTCGCTCACCGGATTGACCCGTCTGTGAACCGTTTGTGCGTCGAGTGTTGTGCAAAAAGCGTTAGAGCGTGATGGTTTTTTGCGATAGGTCAGGACGCACCAACCACGCCCGGCTCTGTTCCGACAGAATTAACAAAGCATAACGTTTTCACTACTCTCCACGGATGCGTGTGATTAGACGCTGGGAATACTTAATTGGCGCACGGTTGCGCCATGCGGCGCCTTCGTACTGCCATTTTGCTGTCCGTTCGGCTTTTGCTTTCGTTCGGTAAAAAATTCGCATCACGCCCACCACACCACCCCGCGGGTTGGACCAAAGTCGTAAAAGGTTATTACTTGATCGATTTTGCTGTAATAATCCGGTGCGTATTGTCGTAAGGAAGTCAGTCCGTGTGTGTAATGCTTAGGCATGCTTTGAATTTGATTAATTTCTCACGCACTGCTGCTTTTGAACGTGCAACAAAGCGCTTTGAGGTCGGAACATGAATGACTTTGGGGACATTTGGACATGCAGGAAGGTCTTTATGCATTTGATTGTATGATGACTCCTTGCATTTGAGTCGTCTTAGATGATCTTTTTGATTATGCGCATGGTTAAACACTAATCGGAATTCCAAAAGGAACCATCCAAATTATTTGGTTTGGTGTCATTTGACACTATGAACTTTAGTGATGACTGACTGGCAGCAATTTTGATTTGACACCCTAATTTTCACGCTATTAGTGAAAATCTGAATTGAAAAGAATACGAATATAAAAATAAAACTTAATAAAATATCACATGATACCAGCATTTCCACAGCTCTACCCGTAAACGAAGCTCAAATTAGTAAGACTGTCAACTGACATGATGTTGTACAGCTAGTGTTATAAAATGATTATAGATAAAAATTTTCGAAACCATTATGGAGGATAAAGAGCTTTAAAAATTTAAAATGTGTCAAACGATACCTAACGCTTTCACTAGTGTTAATCTACCCTTAAACCGGTCCGAGTTTTTTTGGCCTTTTGTGACACTGAACATCAAAGGTAAGAACAACCTACCTCTTGGCCACAGCTGAAGGCTTGTTCATTGTGAGGAAAGCAGCACCGTTGGCTTACCTTAGGCACTAAGGTGACCATTGTTTTTAAATATTTTTCGGTTCAGTGTTTCCTCAGGGGGGGTTGCAACTGTGCATGGCGAAAACTATGCTCCGTAGCTAATCAATGTCTCTGCGCCGTCTAGTCAGGGCCCAGTTGGTCAAGGTTTGCGCACCGGAAGATCCCCTGGTAGGTGGTGTGTGTGTGTGTGTGTGGATTTATTCGCGTGTGTTTGTTGGTGCGTTTTGTTTTTGGGCCAGGTCACCAGCATGATCAAACGCGGTTTGCAAACGCGCTGGTGTTGAAAGTTCAACAATAAATTAAGTGTTCCATGGAGCCGCGGAGGTTCACCGGTCCATCGTCATTAATCTTTCGTATCGGCGGGAAAGCGACAGGTGAACGAACACAACCAAATGGTACGGCGTTTGGACTAAGGGTTGGGAAATTGTTTCTGCTATTTGAAAATCCTACCTTACTGTGATGCAATCGCACCAATCAATCTGCAGGGGTTTTAAGGTTTTAAGCTAACGTTTTGAATGTCGCTGCGTATAAAAGGCAAAAGCGTAACTCTCACTCTCGCTGCAGCGCAGAGAGTTGACAGAGCTGCGTGAAGGCTGGAAGGTTACCCTATCTCTAACATTCCTTTAACCGGATCGGCTGCTGGGCACGCCGCTTAAGAGTGAGCTGTAGGTGTTAATGAGCATCCGATCACTTCCTCGATGACGGCTGACCTTATCGGGTGTTCTCGGATGTATTCTCACTCTTTTCCAAATATTGATTTGTTTCAGCGGGTGTTAATTTTTCCGGTGGAAGATTGCGCGCGGGAAACGCTGAGTGATAAAATGAACCGAACGGCGTGACGATTAGCATGCTTTTCGTTTTCGTTCCAAACTGGTTTCAGATTTGGTGACAGCGAGAGTGCGTGTTGATCCATCTCTCTCTCTATCTGTCTCTCTATCTGTCTCTCTCTATCTCTCTCTCTTTTCATATTTACGATAATACATCAGTTGTCCTAGGCTCCGTGTTTGTGCTTCTAATTGGTAATATTTTTTGTTGTTGTAAATTGTAATGAAGAATGTTTTCTGCGTTTAAAGATCTTCACCCATCACTGCCCAAACTTCACCCCGCTAATGGCTTACATCGTTGGCGATGATTGAGATGTCGCGTGTGAGTTTTTTACGACCTTTAAAATACGGCAACAAACCAATCCGTGTTTGATTGGTTGCTGTAATGCGCTTTTAAATTAGTATTTTCATGAGCACGACCTGTCAATGTTTTTTCAAATTAAATGATTGTTTTTTAGTATTTGAATGATATAGAAAAATAATGTAAATTTTTAAAGCTGTTAAAGATAAAAATAAAACAGCAGATTTTTTTACATAGATGATCTAATCAATCTGATAACCGCCACTATATGACTGTTTCACATCTTTATCCTAGAACGTTGTTAAGAGGAAAGCAAAGTTACATAAGTTTCGATCCCTTTTTTGGTCGAATTTGATTTCACTGTTGGGTTTTACTTGTTTTACCCCGTTTCACTCTGCTTTACTCATGTGCTTGCTTCGCATTTACACAGACCAACGTAAAATCTTATATACGAAGCATCACTTACTAATCCACATGAAGTGCGCGTTATATACAAACTTTCTTGGCACTCGCTCTTCGAACAAACCACACAAATAAACACACCAAAGCGATAGAATCCACGAAATTTAAAACCTTGGTAACTCACATGGAACTCACAAAGCAAAAAAAAACTGCAAACGTCACGAGAAATTTAATATTCAACCACTAAAAAAAAATGAAGCACCGATTTGTCCTGGCGCATTGTTGATGCTGTTTGGTCGGTCAGCCGGTTATTAATCATGTTAGATTAATTCTTTGCGACACCGCAACGCAGGATGCATATTAGTTTGCGTCACTCACCCTTGTGTAGGGGGATGAACAACGCGCTCGAAAAACTAACAATTATGATGCGATTGACGATTGATGCATAAAGTCGCTAACGCTAACGACTAAAGCTTGAGAGTATGGGTGTGAATTTTCAAATCACATAGCAGCACTAGCACTCACAAGCCACGGTTCACCCAGCGCGAAGATGATGATCGGCCGACGACGCGATGGCAAATATTGATCACTCCCGGGTTCTTTCCATGGGCACATGCTAATCTATACCTAGCGACGACTTGTATAGGACTAGTATGCAAAACAACGAGCAGGTGACATTGAAACTACGCTAAATCACAGCGCTCTGGGGACGATAGCGGTGGCATAACGTTGCTAAAATTGGCCAAATTCCACGGAGCCTTCCGCATGCACGGTTAAATGGTTCACTTTTGGAGGTTTTTGGACACACACGACGTCGCACACACACGCACACTTACTTGAGATGGTGAAAATCGTGCATCTCGGAGCTACCGAGCACCGGCAGATGATACCCCGAGTGGTCGACGAGCGTGTCCATCATGACGAACGTGAACCACAGCACAAACGTTAGCACGTGGCAGCTCATGATGGCCGGGCCC
>JXXA01015675.1:0-16072 GCA_000956255.1 Anopheles punctulatus
GATAAAATAAATTTTACAGCACATACACCCATCTCTCACAATGCATGGTGCGCCCGAGTGTGCATGGGTGTGAGTGTGTGCGAATAAATGTTCCTTTTTTTTGGGGGGAAGAATACTCTCACCACGTTCGAAACGGACACTTGGGATGGATTATGATGATCAGTCGCAGCATGGTAGGGTTGCCGTGGCGCAATACCAATCGGATGCGGAGCCGAAAGTGCAAAACGGGTTGCGAATAACAACTCCTCCGTCCCCGGCGGGTGGTGATGACGGGTGGAGCGAGCGTCCAGCGCTCCTTCGACCGTTCCAGGGGTGGTCACCCATGTAAGGGTGCTCTTTTTTCTTCCTCTTTTGCTTTGCGAAGGTCCCTCCGCTTCCGATACGATACGGCCGAAGGAAAGCAATAAATCAATATGCGGACATAACCACCTCCCGCCCCAGCAGGACTCCCGACCGGCTCTTTATCCGGCCAAAGCTGGAAGCAGGACGTGGAAAAACGTGCCGGCCAACAAAAAAAAAAGAAAACCGTGCAAAAGCTGGAAAGAAACAAAACTCGCACACAAACACACTCGTTCCCTGTGTGTGTGTGTGTGTGTGTGTGTGTGTGTTTTGAAGATGGAATACAGATAGAGATGGAGAACTGGACAGCTGAACGCCGAGACCCATCGGCGGCTGAAAGGGGTTACGGAAAAGCTAAGAAAAGTGTAGCACCGTTTCTTTGTCCACCTTCAACCCGCTTGCAGAAACTGATAGCCTCGCCGCGCCTAGAGCGTTATGACCATCACACATGGCGGGGGGAGAAAGGGGGGGGTCTTGTGGAAGTGCACGGTCGGTTATGTGCTTATTATTCGTAAGCATTTCTCCCTGACCATCCGCGCTAGTACTTACCCACCTAACGAGCTGCATAATATGTCGATGCTCGAACGTTGGATCGGCGCAGCGAACAAACAAAAAAAAAATCAACAAAACGCCCTTTCCGATCGCATCGATCCTGGCGTACATTGTTTATGCCCCGAAATGTTCGTACTTTGCGTGTGTGTCCGCTTTTTGGTTCGTCTGCGACGCCCGCTGCTCCTGTCTTTTTCGCACCGATCAACAACCCCCGCCCGGCGAGCAATTGTAATGGGTGCGAAGAAGGCCTAGCTGTAGTATATACGCACCTCACATAGCACTCGCACTTATCGCATCGCAGTGAGCGTTCAGCCGTTCGGCGAACGATGAACAGCTCGCTCGATCGGGCGCTGTCTGAATTAACGAGAAACGAGCGCACACACCGTCACTTTATCATGCACAGTCGGGAGCCAGCGGGGCCAGGGGTGAGGAAAAAAACCCCACCATATCAAGGTACTGACAGCTCGTTTCGAACCGGTACTCGCCGGGACTCACCATCACCCATTGCTAGGCGCATTGTTTTCTCGCCATCATCCAGTATGACCACCACCGTGTCCGTGTTCCTTCCTTCGACCGGACGCTATTTTTTCGTGCTTTTTTTTCGCCCTGCCCCAATCGGAAAAGGGATTCCGCTGCGAATGTATCTTTTTCACGCACCACTTTTTTTTTTGCTTCCTTCGGAACGTACGTTCCGTCCGTTTGCGGGGTGGAACTCCGTCGGTCAAGAAATGTAGCCTCTTTTCGGGTAAAAATGTACCATAAGTGTGCTTTTTAATAAACGTTTCTTTTTCGTTTCGCTTTTACTTTGCTTACCAAACATCCAACCTGTCTAGCAACGATAAAATGTGCCTGTTTTCTGTGTCAATGTAAAAGTGGCAGGGATGGGGCGAGTTTCCTCGGACGTATGTAACGTACTCGCAACGGACGTTCGTGTGTGTTTGTGTGTGGGGCGTCTTCGTCGACGGTAGAGGTACTTGCGGCATGCGGACTTTTCCTCCGCGCACATGGACGCGCGTAAACGCGCCCAACCACTTCCCGTACATAAGCGATGGATGGGTGATTTGACCATCAGCAATTGCCTGTTTTCTTTGTCTTTCTCTCGCTCGTTCTTTCTTTCCCTGCCTCTCCACGAGGCGCCCGGGTGGTGATGAAAGTGATAAAGCAAACCGATCGGAACACGTCCAGCACACGCGTGTAATTTCCTACCGTGAGCGTGATGCCAAGCTGTTGACCATGGGCAAAATCTTGCCCGCGTTCGCAAGGGTGAATCGAAAAGAAGCGAAATCGCCTTCACAACCGAATCCAAAGCGCATTAAATCATTGCCTGGCGAAGATAATACATCTTTTTCAAACCGTCGGTGCGTTGCAATAATTAAGCGATTTGTGCGAGTGTGTGTTGAGTTGCGTTTCGAATTATCACAATATTTTCTTCGCTAAAGAAACAATCCAATGTGCCTTCTCACTGGGGGCGAACGCTCCGAGCCGGGCTTGTGTACGCCAGGAATAATAATAATGTGTGTCGGTAACCAAACTCCCGCCTCAGCGCCCAGTTCGACATATTGGCAGAGTGCTAATGTCTGTCTGTCGAATCCTTTGGGATGGTGTGACCCTTTTCGTTCCCCATACCCCCTCGAACCCTCTGATCCCCTTTCAGCACCTTTCGATGCGGTGGAAAAATCAACGCAATGACGATTGATGGCGTGTGTATTTTGTGTTGTCTCCCTGCGACCGATGATACATTCCCACCTTTATGTCCCCAACGAGTGGGCACATTTACGTCCGGTTTGCGTTGCGGTACGCGGTCAATTCAATACGCCGGCACCCCGACCGGATCCGGACGTTAAAGAGAAAAGGTGACGTAGCAACTGCACCGTCGTTTTCCCAGCGGAGACAGTACGGAAAGTGCGGGACGGTGGAAATCATTCACCAAAATCCGCACCGATTCCGGCCGCAGGGTGATTTTTTGTTTTATTATTGTGCGACAGAGAGTTTTTCAAACACGAAACCGAAGCGTGTACGTGTGTATGAGTCTGCTCACTGGGCACGGGCTTGTCTGCGGGGCAGAAAGGGTAAAAAGAAAGGAACGGCTAAGCCCAGCAAAGACAATGGCAAGTGGAGACGCAAGACACAGACCATTGAAGGTCGTTTGCAATGCTACCCCAAAAGGCTCGGTGCACACATACCGGTGCCTGTACACAAACACTCGCTGGCCACGGGGTGTGTAAGATGGATAATGTAAACTTCCACCCAAGCGCCCGCTCCCACCAACCGGCAAGCTCGATTCGAATCGGAAACCTTCTCCGGTTCTTATGCTGGAAGTCCTTTTTCTGTAAGCTTTATTGTCTTTCTTGATGTTTTCTTTCGTTTTTTTTCTCTCTCTCTTGGTGTTGTTGGTTGCTGCTTCGTTAAGCATTACGCTGCTGCACCCCACTCCCTTTGTCTTTGCCCCTTCCCGCAGGGGGCACCTGCCCGCCCGGGCCGGGCGAAGAAAAGTAAAAGAAAGTGTATGTACGCTGTGCGAAAGTAAATCGGTAAACTGCTGCGTATATGCGAATAGCGTCCATTCATCCATTTTCCTACCCCCCGGTACGCTCGTTCGTCCACATGTGTGTCACCCCACCCAAGCTGCCCACTTCCGAGCGTTTCCACTGGCCGCGGTGGGATGCGGTGTGCGGACCTTTATATCATCCTTCTTCTTATCATCGGACATGAGCACAATTACTTTCAGTCGTTTCTTGCCATTATCCTTAAACTTTCGATCCCTTTTTCGCTACGTGTGGCAGAACCTCCCCCCCCCTCCATCCCCTCCCCCACGGTCCGTGTCCTTCGTGATCCTTCGTCATCGGGTTTCGCCTATACTATACGAGCATGTACACGCATACAGACATACATGCATGCATGCAAGCACGCCCCAAGTACGCCCAAGGATGATAGGTACTGGCAACATCTTTCTCTCGCAGGCCCCGAGACGGAGATAGATGACCGCTTTTCCTTTGTCTGTGTTGGTGTTTTCCCTCTGCGGGTGGGGTGTGGGTGGACCGGTGGGCTGAGGGGTAGCGCGCGAAGGGGGTTGTGCTCGGATGGACGATGTTTGTTAGGGGTGTTAAGACGTACGTATCCTCGGGTTGATTGGATTGGACCGGGCACGTCTTAAGGTGTCGGGACGGTTTGACCAGCGGGGTGCGCGGGGTGTAATTTCGATTTTTCACTTGCTTTCTTCCCCCTCGCGTTCCCATACACCCCGCGACCCACTCACACACACACGCACACCCTGGTCTTGAGTAGACCTTTCTCCTTTCGGTGTGCACCAGCTGTGACCACTGAGCTCGGGAGTTGGTGTAGCATGTGGTGTGGTTGTGCGCAACCTTACCCCGAAAAAGGAAGCCTCAACTGTCCGGCCCGACGAAGGATTACGTCTTTTTGCAACCAAATACCGACCGTCGCCCTTCCCTGCTCCGCTGAAGAAAAGGATATTACGCAATGGGAAAAGAAAGGACTTACATGCGAATAGATGGATAGATATGGGAATAGATAGTATATATATCGGCCAGCATGTGTATGTATATGGGGCACTGGGAGTTCGATACTGCAAAATCGTATCGTGTCCCCCTTGCCTGCCCATGCTCTTTGCCGCACGGAGCGGACGGCCAGTGACTGTGGGGTCGGGGCTATTTTTTTTTTCGGTAACAAACACAACAAACGACCGAGGCGGTCCGCAGCCGCAGTGGACGGACTGGACTGGACACGAGCATAAGATGGTGAAGTTTTTTTTCCCAAAACGGAGACACCCCCTCCCACCATCCTTCCCCATCACGGGGTGGTGGTGGGTGCAAACTTAAAATTGATCATGATATCACGTGGAGGAGACCCGCTTCCACCGGAAATGAGGCTGGCTGACCTGGAGCGGAATTCATTTTACACAACGCTCACAACCAGACAATTGTTCGGTGGAAGAAGTTTGCGATGGCAACGCAGGCAGGCGGTGGTGGTGGTGGTGGTGGTGAAAACCAGAGTCACCAACTCTAACTGACCAACCGATATTACGATTTATGGATCGATCGTTTCTCGTGTTATGGTGCACTCCACCGCACCGGCACCGGCTTGCCTAGCGCTCTTCAATATCCTCTTCAATATTGCGGTAAATATCGGTAGACTCCAGCCATCCGTCCGTCCGTCCCGTTGTGTTGCTGTTTTGCTGGCAGCATTTTCCTATTCCTATTCATTTGATCGGTGTGTTATTTGATTTTTCTTTATTTGTCTTTTCGTGTTGCTCGTGTGTGTGTGTGCGTGTGTGGATATGGCTTGCTCCACTCTCCTTGACACTTGGCACCATTATTGTAATCGAAACGAGTGTGTTTCCCCGAGATCGATAGAGCCATTTCGTGCCGGACTTTTCTTTCTGTCCCATGTGACAGATTTTTGACTTATTGCGAAAAGTATTTGATTCCGGATGGGAAGATGAGTTTTTCGGCTTTTTAATTGCAAACACCGGTGAGAAGGTTTCTCCCAAAGCTGCCGTCAATTCTCTCGGTAAACAATTGCTGTCCCTCACGGGATGAGCCACACACTCGGCCACGTGTGGAAAGCGATGTGTAAACTTCGATTGATATTTTCATTATTAAAACACTGCTCTAGCTAGCTTCACGAAACACATACGTACACCGTATGTTGTGGGTCAAACTGCTCTTTCTTATCTCTTTCAAAGCCACCCTACCATCGGGAGCCCGATGGTGCCATCGGATAACAAGCCCTGGGAGTGTGTGGCGTGACACTGAAGACATTCATCACACGTTCTTCCCTCCACTCGGGCGATGGTGGAACGTTTTAGCACCGAGTACCCGGGATCCGCCCAACACGACCGAACATGTTCAACGTCTTTTTCAGCGTCTCGTCCGTCTTCCCCAAGCCCGGGCTAATCCATGGCGCGCGAACGGCGAGGGATATTTGATCGGAACGGTTCATATCGCTTTTCGAAAACTAGCTCCCCAGCGTGCTAGTTCGAGAGGGGTTGCCAGGAGGAGGATGTAATGAAACTTTATCGGGACAAAATATTGTCGACTGCGGACCGCGGATGAGTTATTCATGCTTGTGTAAACAGCCGCCCGACGGTGGCTGCCGTGCCGTGTGGGTAATTTCACGCATCCTTCCGGTAACGTGCGCTTGTGTTTCACGTTCGCCGTACGCTTAGCTTGAGATTTCTTTGCGAGATGGGCGGAAAATACGCAAAATTATGTGTTTGTTAAGTGTCTGTTTGGTAGTCGGAGAGATAGCTAATAAAATTTAATTATCCTACCGTCGAAACCCGAAAGCTCCGCGTCTGAAGAGAGTTGAAACCATTTTTAAGACAACGTTTCCTGAAAATCCTCATCAATTTGCGTGTGAAGCACATTCTGCATGACTGTAATGAGTCATGCGGAGATGGCACCAGTAGGGTGGTAAAACATATTCACCAATAGAAGTAGGTCATTCTAGCCTAACAACTACTTGAAACCCACCCACCCCTCGTTCGCTTGCTATTGTGAAAAATGGAAAACTAACGCTCCTCCGCGCCGTCTCTCCGGACGTGAAAATGCGCTTTGCGGTTTCAAAACCGCTGCGTTCCGACGCGGCTCTGGTCGAAAAATGCGGACCAAAAAATTCGACCGGTCATCCGGGCCCGGTTTGCTGCAGTGTGGCGGTACAAACTACCCATCAATCATCGGTTTTACAACAATGGCAAAATGTGTAGCGGTCCGGTTTTGGGAAAGCGCGGTTGGGGGAATTTTTGTGAAAATTCAGTTGAAAATATAAAATGTGCCCGGCTCGGCTCGATGGCCTCTCCCTCGCTCTCACTCCCTCCATCTCTCTCTCTCTCTCTCTCTCTTCATGCTGGTCATTTCGGTTCGACATGGAATCGATATTCGAACCATCGTGCTGCTAACTATTGGACACTAACTCACGCAGGAGACGCATTTTTCGTGCAATCATTCTGCTCCTGGCGGACGCCCGACCGTCCACGCGTCCTCGATGCTAGTTTGAATTTCAAAATAATGTGCAAATGCGTTGCAATTTCTTACGCGCTTACGCTGCAGTGAGGAATGTTTAAACAGGTCATTTAATATGTTTTATTACTCTCCGCTGAGTATAATGGATGGTGAAGGCAACAGATAAGGCTGAAAGACTGTATATGCTTGTGCGCAATATGAATATGTATTTTCGTAACGAAATCCCCCATTCTAGGGAGGGTGAGTCACGATGGCGCAAGGATTACTGCGTGCACAGAGGATGAGCACGAAAGGATCGAAGTGGACCGGATTTTTTTTCGTTCGAAATATCAAAAAATAAGAAAACGTTCTTTCAATGTTCATCACCGCACAAGTTACAATAGGGACGAGCCGCACTATCGCAGTTGTCATCCGGGCCCGGGCAAAATGACCGTACGAAAAAGTACCATTTTGTACTTGTGTCTTCCTGCCGACTGCGAAGGATGCTGGGAGAGCGCAATTGTACACAAAAAAAAAGTGGATGATGAGGGAGGAGACGGGAAACAAACCCCACCACCCAGCTCAAACGCTTGTCCCGACCGAACACGATAAGTGAATGTTGTTATGCAGAAGGACCTATCGGTCACTTGGGACGGGATGTTTTGCCTTCGTTTGCTTGCTTCCTTTTTTACTTTTCCTTTTTTTGCTCTTTGCATACACTTTTGTGCATGAGAAGAGGGTATCCATGTCGAAGATCGACCCGGCACTGTACAAGATAGCAAAAAATTGATGCAAAAAATAATGTCAAAGGATAGCACACATTGGAAGGGTGGAAAATATAATGCATGAAATATGGACATCTTGGATATTGGTATGAGGAGAGCTCCTTATAGTACACAAGAACGTCGGGAAGACCTGATAGCCGGGGTGAGAATTTTACTTACTCTAGCATGTAATACATTGCGGCCAAAACTGGTCATGTAAATTCATTTGTTGCATTCGTTGCTCGTATGCAAATGATATGAAATTCTGAAAAGTGTGTTTAAGATGACTTTTTATCTGAATAATCTCTCTGTCGTGATGCAGACAACGTTGTTTAAAACAAAGCATATACCGAATCTCGTAGCAAGTAAGGGAAACTACTGCTTCCACTGTGTTGCATCTTATAAAACCGAAAACAACACTCAACATGGTCGTCGGATTCGTATGAGGCATGCGAAATAAAATCGCTCGTTTACATCGCTCCTCGTCGGCACCGGTTCCAGCGCCTTCCGTCCGACTTTTCACATTATGCCAAACAAATTGCTCCTTCATTGCTGGTGTTCGAAAGCGGTTTTATATAAATTCGCTTCCCAATTCAACTGGAAGATATTAATGGGGACAGCAAGGGACGCAGCAACGGAGCAGAACCTGCTACAAAATTCACCAGCGACAAGCGGCAGCACTTGAGGCCCGGGTTTTGTAGCTCCACTTTAAACTGACCTCCCCCTCACCCGGATCCTGTCTCGCTGTGCTTAAAAGTCATCAAAAAGCTACCATTCTACCTTCACTACCACCTCCAGTACCGCCACCGTCGTGATAGTGTGAGTGCGGAGGAAAATTATTACAAATTTTTATTATTTTATTTATTGCGAAACTTTTCCTTCAGTACTCGCGCCCGTGCACGGGTTCGTGCGCTGGTTGCAAGGGAAAAGGATGGAAAAATTTCTCCGAATTTTGCTGCCGATGTGCGCCGTTGTGGGGTGGGCCGGAAGTGGCCACCCGAAACGTGCACCGGTCTGGGAACAATTGAAAATGTGTTGCAAGTGTGGGAAGAGCTGGTGCTTGTCAACGTTTCCGCTTCTCTCACTCTTGTTCTTTCTCTTTCATCCTCTCACACATACACACACTCGCATTTCCAGTGCGATAGAAGCCTCAACCAGCATAACAATCGTACAAAGTGTCGTTACAATGGTCTGGTTTAGTTTTATTTCTCTCTTTCTCTTCCCTCTCTCGCTATCTCTTGTTTTCCAGCCCACCGGCATGCGTGGCTCGTGCCGGTGTAATTTATTTCCAGTACGATTCCATACACACACACACACACACACACACACACAGCATGATATTTCGTCCTGACACCGACGTCAGAGTGTCCTTCTCGGAAAGGCATCGTGCAAAGTCACGTTGTGCTTTGGGCTGAGAACGCGCTTAGAACGCGAAGGATGGTGGCAACCAGGTGGCCAACGATATGATAAAAAAAAAACAAATCCTTCCAGCCCCAGAGTCCGGTTCGGCTTTACTGCTTTGAAGGTTAAAATTAGAATAAAACTATGTACCTCCCACCATTTGCAAGCCTTGTCGCCTCATTTAACGTTGCCCATGTTGCCGCACCGTTCCATACAAACAATCGGCAAGCATTGTTACGACATTTAGTTCACCGAAAAGGCGCAAATGCTTTGTGTGTGAGTGTGTGTGTGTGTGTGTGTGTGTGTACGCGCGTGGGGTAACGGCTGAAAGAGAGAGGGCGAGGGACCGCACCCGTGCCGGGGCTGGAACCATTATCAGGCTCTAATTCGCATCGGTTGCTGTTACTGCTGTTACTGCTACTATTGTTTTTATTCGCATTAAAAAGCAATCCTCCTCGCAGCGTCAAAAGTCAACGGAACGGAAGGCGTTGGCGAGAACGAGACACGAAGACACTGGGAGAAGGGAGAAGTAAAGTTTTCCTCGGCCGTGGTGTCCTCGCAGAGTGTCCTCCGAGAATGTCACAACTGGTCCGGCTCGAACCGTTCCAGCCGGAAAGGGACGGAGAGCGAACAGAGGCCCAACCGTAAGCCGATGGAGGCGCCCGGTCGGTGTTGGAAAGGTGGAAGGAAAAATAGAAGCTGTAATGGTGGGGAAGGGAGACGGGCGTGCCGGGAAAGCCGAAGTTGGAAGACATTAAAATCCGGTTTAAATGTTTTATTACGCCCAATAATGAGCAAAAGTCTGAGCGGCTTCGCCCGACACCCGGACGGACGGGTGGACGGGACGCGGGTCGTTTTCAGCACGCTTTCCTAGGAATGGCGTCGCCATCATGAGTTATGAAACGCAACAACCCATCCCCCCACCCCTCCTTGTGTCCTGTAACCGTTGTCCATTTGTACGCGATACCCGAAATCAGTCTCGGTTTGCGTGTCATCGTCACACCGCCAGTGGAAGCGGCGCTTAAACGCTTTCCAAGAAAGCTAAAACCCACCCTCCGTGCAACCGTGTTGTTTCCCAGCCCTGCTCAGCCGTTTCGGGCTTTTGCTGATCGAAACAGACAGTGCATGCAGCACATTGTATCAAAGCGGATTCATTGTTCGCCATCGATCGGTGCGAGGTAGCGTGGAGAAAAGCGCAGACGGTCTTGCCGTCTTTTTTTTGCAATCATTTTCTCTGCCTCCCTGCTCCGGAGCCTCCCTGCCGGTGAGTGAGTGCTGCAGCATTATGCAATTCCGTTCCCCCGCTGTGCACTCAAAATGTATGCAGACTGGTGCGTCCTAGCAAAAGGGGGGCGCTGCTTCCGAGCCACCGCGCGCCATTCGCTCACCCGCTTTAATGGTGAATAATATGTTTGCGAAGCGCTAATAATAGCGCGCACACATTCTCCCGGGCGGTAAGGGCGACCGAGGCCGTGGCGGCAGTTATCTTTCCCGATGCCGTTGTCCGTTGTGCAATTGCAGAATCTAAATTTTGCTGCGCCACCGTGAAGGTCGAACGCATTAATGGAAACCGTGCTCCGTACCGCATTCTCTGCCGCTGAGAATGAGAATGAGAATGGTGGTCTGATGCGAAAGGAACGAGTCAAATCGGCTCCAAATTGCACACACACACTACCACCGTCACCACCACCAGCGCCAGGAGCAAACACCCTCCCGAGAACAACGGGCAAGCGGTTGGTGCTTGCATTGCCAAGCCAAGCGAAAGCAGGAAAAGCAACCGACGGTCGAAACGAACGGGTGCATTGCGGATGATTGGATAGAATACGCGCGCACCATCGCGAACCGGCCGGATGGATGCGTTTACTCGACGTCTACCACCAACCCGACGGTTTACTGCCTGCTGATTTCGCGAACCATGGTGCGCTACTGTTGTTGCCACTAATAAAGCGCGACCGGCCGCTTCAAGCAGATGGATGTCTAAAAAGGCGTGAGTGTCGATGCAATCCATCGCCTGCGAGGAAGACGAGCGTGAAGTGAAGGGAACCCTCGGGGAAAGCGTTCGCTATCATAGATCATGTGGCGTACAAATTTTCGGCCGACACCGAACAATCTAACCAAGTAGTAGGATGGTTCATAAATCAGTGGACAAAATTACGACCTTCGGTTTTGCGACCGGCCAAGGTTGCTTACGGGAAAATCTGTTCCGTGCTCTGCCGCTCGTGGTGGAAGAAATCGATTTTTACGTTGCATTATGCAGCTATTTTGAGCGTGCATGTTGAGCCGAAGTTTGAAACCAAAACTGCACAAAAATGCGTTTGCTATTATAAATCAGTGGAAAATACGGTTTATTCGTACGAAATTGCACAAAATTGGCCACTATTTGGTGAAATTTTAAAATCTTCTTTTGATGAACAGAGGTGTACTTTTAACGAGGTAAAATTGATGAAAAATTGTTTGTGGTATGGTAAAATAAATTTGTTTAACGTTGAAAACCATTGCATCTTTAAGACACTCATCTTCAAGGCGAGTGGAAAATTCATTCGAAACAGAAAAAAAACGAAACCATTGCGCGCGCTCGGCGCTGGTGCACGCTAATGACACAAACACTCCAGCCCGGAGTCTTTCCCTTCCTGGCGCGTCCGGATTCCTTTCTAATTAATGAAATGCTTCCATTAACTGCCATTAAAAGTCCCGCAAAAAGGCAACACCAGCGGCAGGACATTCATAGGGTGCCCGATCAGGTGCCGGCGCGCCAAACGGATAGGGGTTTATCCCAGCCATTAACCCAACGTGCCGCTTTGTTACGCACATTAAAACTTAACCTCGCGCACCCGACCCCCGCCTGGTGGGTGGGGCGGTTGTGCGGGCGGTGTGGCTCCAGTGAGCATTGTTTTATTACCCTTTCGCAGCACAGGGTGTGCCGATGGCCCGGCTCCGTTTGCCTCTCCCCCCTCCGGAAACGTAATAACTCAAATTCGAAACGGAATGGAACGTTTTTCCTTTTGGTGCGCTGGCCTCCCGGTCGGGAGGATTTACATAAAACTACTTCGGGAAAGTCAGCCAAAAACAGGGACAGAAACTGAAACCGGGGCGGGGGTAGGTGGTGCAACCGGAAATAAACTAAACGCCACGACAGTTGGTAAAAGCGTAAATCGACAGCGCAAATATTGACGAGCGCGGTCACGGTGCCCCGTTTCCGGCGGTATGACGCCCGGCGCGGGGTGAAATCTATCCGCCCCGTCAGAGACAAACATGCTTTATTTGTCGAATTTTACTTTTCGACCGTGTGGCCTTCAAAATGGGCCCGCAGAGCTGGGCGACCCATTTGTTACACTTGTTTGGTTGATTAATTTCATCACTACCGCCGAGCTACGAACCGGGTGCCTGGGGGTGAACGGGGCGAGCAACTACTGCTCCAGGACTTCTGACAAGCCGCGCTTTTTTACCACCAGTTCGGCCGTGCCGTGCAAAATGTTTTCAATTTCCCCAACAAATCATCAAACCTGGTCGCTCGCACGCTCTCCCGCTCGCTCCAACAGCACCGGCCGAGAGGGAAAGAGATATTATTTTGAATTTCATGATTTATTGCAATACGCAAACGGCCATTGCGAACGGTTATTATCCGTGGTCGGGGGTGGGGGTAGGTGAAGGCGGTGGTAGAGTCGCGAGGATTTTCGAAAATCGTCGATTATGTATTGAAGGATTGCGGATCGCGTAACGCGCGTAACGGTGCGTGGTGCGCAAAACAAACGATCAAAGTGATTCCACCGTTCGAACGCCAGTTACGGAAGGATACGGAACAAATGGCGTAAAGAATGGTGCCCCGGTAATGTTGTTGTTATTAACGAGAGTTTCCCCTTCCCCCCACCACTCCCTTCCCAATCCACCGGTTCATCATACCATGAACCATCCCGGAAGGGGAGGAAAGGGAAAGTAGGGAAAAAAACAAACGCCATTAACCCATTTGTTCTTCTCAAAAACACCGGCCCCGGCCGTGGCTTCCACTTGCTACTTAGCCAATCCGTTATCTCGTGCCTCGTTACCCGCGCCAGCCCCACAGCCGCGGGTTCGTCGGGAGGATGGGGAAGCCTCACTCACACCTCACTTAGCTTCAGCGCTTTGCTTCAGTGAGTCGGAAATATTCCATTCCACCGAAAAACGCCAAACCAAACTCGCGCGGAACTCTCCATGTTTTACTCCCCCATCGTTTTGGTGCGTGCGGCGCGGCTAAATGGTTTGGTTGGTGCGCGCCTATGGCCTTCGGTTCACCGTTCACTTTTAGACAATTTTCCACCCGCCGCACGTGGGCGTCCGTCTCCGGCGTCTTCTGGAAATAAGACGATATTATTTCATGCCGGTAATTACTCTGCCGTCTGGTGCGCTTGTTCCCGCGCCCGGCACAGCGCACTGAATCATTCCGCCGCACCGCCGTGTGATGGTACCGCTCAGCCGTGGCTGTTAATGTTCGTCCTTCAAGTACAGTGCCCGGGATCGAACGCTATTTGGGAGCGGAAGAGAAACATGGGACATCCGTACCGAGCGTTGACATCGGTTGGGCTGGGCCCGGCCCGGTTGGCCGAAAATTAATGGTAAAAGTTCCATTTGCTAAAAAAGCTTCCAATTTTAGAATTAAATTTAGCACGCGAAGAAAAGGGGGCGGAAGGTGGGGAGGGGCACTTTGGGAAACGTCTTCGCCCCGCGATAAGTCATCGTTCTTCCCATTCACCGCCGGCGTGGGTAATGGTGGTGGACACGCGTGCGAAACATGTCTCCGCAAGAAATAGACACACTTAACCCCTGGCTCTGCTTCCGAATTGCTTGACCAAAACCGAACGCTGTACGCTGTAAAATTCGTATTTTATTTATACTCGATGTTACTGCAGGACGGAGGAGGGAATACCGTGTGGAACGGGATGACTAGCTCCGTTCGAATCGATAACCGAGCGGCGCTGATGGTCGAAGCATCACAGCAACGCAGAACTTAAATCAATTGCCGAGGAAATTCCTTTTAATTTCTAACTCAATAAATCAGAAACGATTGTGCTGATGGGTTCGGTTGCCGCTTGCGATCCCCATCATGAGCGCTCCGATCTGAACTTCCGTCTAATGGTGACCAGAAAGCGCCATTAGTTGTTAAGGGGGCAGCAAGGATGTGGCGAAAGGTCACGGCGATAAGGTAGCTCTGCAGACAGTGCAGTGAAGAGCTAGCTTATTGTCAGATATTTTTAAAAGAAGCTTCATCGCCTAGTAAGAGTAAATAGAGGCTTTTTAATGTTGCCATAAAAAAAATTCTTTTTTAAATATTGACTATTTTTGTTGATTGAACAGCTTCTAAAAACTTTGCCTGCAGCTTTGAACAATTTTGTAATTTATTGTTCACCTCGAAACAAGTCAAAGCTCCTGAGATCTTTCTCACATACAACTTCGAGTCCAAGTCATATTTAAGTCAAACAAACAATTACTCGCTCGTTTCTCTAAAAATAAATCAATCTAAAATAAACAAACACCTGGCATGCAAATGATTCAAAATATTAATCACGGCACGACATCCTTTTGAGCAAAACTCAAAACAAAAACAAAAAACAATCAAACACACTCATTAAGGGGCCAGGCGCAACGTACGATACCGTACCGGGCCAAATAATAAAATCGAACAGATCCACCCACAGATCACGGGTTGTACGGGAAAAAAGAAAACGACAGAACAAAAAAAAAACGAAACCCAAAATGCCACCACCATCACCTGATCACGCAATGGTTTGTTTAATTCGCAAGCGGCCTCCTGCCGCCGGTTCCATCGAAAGGACCATTTCCATTTGGTACGCTACACTCCTGTACACGGTAAAGCGGTAAAACGGTACCCAGCAGAAGGAGAAAAAAAAGCCCTCAACCCATAAAACAGTTACCAGCAACGACGAGCGTTCAAATGCGTTTACGAAATCAATTTCAACTTTGACGGCGTGTCCTTTCGTATGCCTTTGGGCGTGCGTGCGTGTGTGTGTGCGTGCTCGGCAAATGTTTAAACGAACGGAAACCCGTACCCTCTCGCGTTTACCCCGGTCCCCCGAAGGTGAGCGGAACCGACGTGCTCACCTAATAATCGAGGCTCGGGGCCCACGAGACCGAGACCCGAGGGTTCTGGGACGGGTTTAGTTTGGTTAATTATTTTTATTATTACGCCTCTCCTGGTACGCCGTGTATAAGTTTTTCCACTAGAAGCAAACGCACAGACACACACAAACACACATGTGAGACAATTTCAGTGTGTACCGCCAAACTATTCTTCAAGCCATTGGTTCGAGCCGGTAGCTGAGATTTTGTTTGGCACGATTTTAAGCAACGCATTTTGGAGAGGATAGGTGTGGGCGGAAGGTGTGGTATGTGCGTGTGTGTGTGTTTTTGTGTGGAAGGAGGTTAATAAAATAAATGAAAATGGCGTTTCATTTACCTCCGCCCCACAGCCGGAGAGCTCATTGAACCGAAATCCGGTGGCCTGCCTCCAATGAAGGACATTAATGTACTTTGACTGAAACTTCCTTCGCAAAGCCGCTCGCCACGTCAAAACCCGGCCCGGCCATGAAAAAAAAACGGTGATGGAAATGAACCACCTTTCGATTTTTCTTCGCTACGGGACAGAAGCCTTCGGCGGGAAGGAACCATTGTAGTCTGGTCGCTCCACAGTTTCACTCCATACCCCATGCTCCTTCTGCCTGGGTGTGAGCCGTAAGGGAGCGCAACACGCATTTGCGTTTTCTTTACGCGGGGGCTTTGCTTTCTTGATGAAACTAATCACGAAAGGTTGATTTCTTTTTACTACTACCACTACTGCTTCCACGGGCGAGTTCGCTGGGAACGCTTTGGGTGTACGTGCGTGGCTTCCACCGTAAAGCTCCCTCCGTCGTCGTCCCGCAGTTAGGTTATGTGTCTTACCCATTATTCTGATTATTCGGTCTCGTTATTTTTGGACCCCCTGGCAGTGGCTTTGATTTCCTTCCCCTCAGTGACAAAGGAAGGCCCAGAGCGAGGCCGTTTTGAGGTAATTGCATTGACTTT
>JXXA01015680.1:0-11639 GCA_000956255.1 Anopheles punctulatus
CCCCCGCGGAGTGTTTGCGAGAGTCCCGGAACTTGCGCTCTTTTCCCCTTTGCTTAGCGACGTCCTCGGCGTGCTGTTGGGCTGAGCGCAAACAGAAATCGCTCCAAAGGAAGCATTTCCACCCCATTCATCCCACCCTTCACCTTTCCCCCTTGCAAATGGGGTTGAATAAAAGCTCTTTTCTTGCCGAAAAGAGGGATGGCTGGCTGTGGGGATCCGAGAGGGCCGCGTGGCATGGAACGAGCAACCGTGGCAAGGATCTGCTGGGTAAGGAATTGCATAATCTTTGCACACACTCACACAAACACACTAGCGTGTCCGTTTGGATTACAAGAAATATGCCCCACAGCCGCGCACATACACAGAGAGAGGCTCCCATATTTTAAAATGCAGGTGTGTCGGCGTGGAGGTGGTTCCATAGGCGTCCCACTAGCCGTGTCATGCCATGAGAGAATTAAAAAAAAAACACACACACCCCCCGTAACCCAAGGCCAGGACAACACGGTGAAGAGCGGGCGCCCGCGCCAGGAAGTAGCTTATGGCAAGGATCGCGGCGGCACACACCAACACCAGTAGCAGGCAGCGAGGCGTACCTAATCCGCATTTGATTGCACAATAGTCGAACGCTCCCGGGTTTTCAGCAGCGCTACCGAACGCGGGGGGCCGCTGCAACCAGAGCATATGAAAACCCAAGTTCTTGACGGTGGCCAGCCGCCTACATGCCATCGATTAGCTCCGTCCAACTGCATGCACACACCTTTAGCCTATTTCTTAAGCTCCGTTAGCCTATTGTGTCTGGCTGGGGTGTGATGGGGGAAAAGGGCCTAGTTGAGCTAGCGAGGGGGGTGAGGGTGACTGCACCGTGAGAACATGGGCTTACACAACACAACACAAATTGCTACGTTTGCACACGGCAACTGCGAGCAAGCGGAAAATTCGAAGCAAAAAAATATATACATGGAGGCAATCGGAAACTGTCGCCTTCCTTGCAAGCCTCGCAGTGTTGTCCTTGCTCTTTTTCCAACGAAGAAAGAGAATAAAAAAAAAATAACAAAACTGCCAAAGGGCCCAGCAGCTCCGGCTGCCATGTTCCATTTACCACATTATTTGTCTTCTAGCTTCGTCCCGGTGTTCGCTCGCGGTACACACCATACCTTTTTATAGAACACATATCAAATGTCATGGGGTGTAGGGGATTAAAAATTGGATTTTTTCATACACACACACACAGATACATGCACAAACTTGGCATTTTCAGTGCAGCGCGTGTGTGTGTGTGTGTGTTTGGTGTAACACTCTCCACCTCCACTGGATCATCCCGGCTCCACCACGTCGTTTTTCAGCTCATGGGCCTGTGCTCCTCGACCATCTTTTTTCTTCTCCGAAACCGTAAGTTGGAACAAGTTTTATTAGATTTCCGCTCGGTCTACAAACTTCCGCAACGGAAACGGTGCGATGGGGGCAACGTCGTGCCACTCCCTCGTCGTCGTCGGCCAGGAGCCAGCAAAATAGTACACGGTAGGGTAGTGCCCAATCATGCGAAAGGACGATTTGTCGGGAAGAAATCAAGCGGGCGCACAAATAAAAACAAAATATGTTCCATCAACTCTAGTTAAGCCTGCTGGTATTCTTAAGTCAAAGTGGAAGGGAAATGGGAAAATGGTGCGACGGAGAGATTCTATATCATTTATGAAGGAGAGAATGGTACTTTCGCAACGTTGCTAAAAAACCGAGAAAATCGTATACCACTCTAGCCTCAGGTAAATCATTCTCCAACCAGTGGTGCTATTTAAGCATCATCCCCGCATTCGGTGTGGAGGATAAGCCAGCACGCAAGGAAAAAGGAAGTCCATCACTCGGTTGCGATGCGACGTGCACCCAATTGTCGGGTGTGTATTAATTTTCACAACTTTGGACAACCCATTCGACGGCGGTTTAGCGAACGGGCAAACAAACGATTAGCACGGACGCTGTTGTGTGCCGAAGCCCAACACATATTATCACCCGTATCACGACCGTTGGCAAACAGTCCGTTCCCTTACTCCGGTGCCCCCCAGCGGCGCGTAAACGGATCTTGTGGGAAGCTTGTCAAATTTGGCATGGGTTTAGCGGGGTCCCAAAAAAAACAAACAAACAGTTTCGTCCAGCGTCCCGCTAGGATTCGAAAGCTGGCGGCCGGACATTGAGATTCCAAGGCACGTGTATGATTAAAACCCATCTCCGAGAACGAACCCAAGGGCGGGAGAGTTTGGCGATTGATTAGCGCGCGCAACGTTCGTCGATGTTATTTGACTATCGAAATCGATTAACATCCTGTGGCCGGAGCCGCAGAGCTTGGCGCACAGACGGTCAAAAGAAGAAAAAAAAAAGGATTTCATGAACCGCCTTGAAAAGGAAAACGACGTCGCATCGTCGTGATGCGATGATAACGATAGTGGATCGAGGTCCCTCTCTTCCGCGAGATAAGCCTGGCGCGTGAAGCAATAACTTTATCAGAAGTGTCTAAGCCTTTGATTGCCTAATCGATTCCTGCCAGGTAAACGCTACGCTGCGACTTAAGGGCGCTGAAGTGGAGTCGCGCGCGCACGATACTGCCTTGGCTGCGATACTTTGCGCGCCCTATTGAGCATGTGCGACCACTTAACACCGACATCGTACGAGCGCAAGATTTACACTAATGAAAGCACACAAATCTTAAATGAGTTTTCTAGGCCGGCGGCGTTGCACAATTTCGCCGTTCGTTGGACGGGCTTTTCTAATCCATTAAGTAACGCACAACGGCGCGGAGGATCCGTTTCGCCGGGCATATACTTCTCACACACTTGCCGCTACCCTCCCCAGTTGGTCGCACAGTCCCGCTTAACACAAAGGCCGTGCTAGATCCGCACAGCCACAAAACATCTGCCATCCCTAACAAGGAAGACATAAATATTGAATTTCACAAGTTGTCTCGTTGCTGTTTTGTGCCAGGAGGGTTTTCAAGTGGCTGGTGCCCGAGTGCGGGTCGCGACGAGCGCCGAGTATCGCTCACATATTTGCCCATACTATTATTCGCAACCAACCAAAACTCGTTGGCTGGAGAATCCTCCAGCCAGTAGAAAGACCAACGAGTGCGAGCGCGAGCGCCCGTATTTCGTCTTGCACGGGTCCCAACGACCTGAAAGTTGTCTCAATTATGATGATCGCACTGATTGACCACGCTCGAAAGGAAAGCCTGGCGACCCTCCATTCACCGTCCGCAAGACGCTCAATTTGCGGTTCATGTTTCAGCCGTCGCTGCCGTCAGCGTCGACCCTTTGCTGCCAACCTCCTGTTTCGCGGGACCGCGAGTTAGCAGCGCTTCCTGGGGGACGAAACAATTCAGGGCATGGGCCACGTCCGCCACGAGGATGCCATGATGACAACGCCGCCACCAGCCGACCAGATGTCATGCAGTATACATACGCATATATTGAGCGGAATCAGCAACGACCATTATTCAATTCCTCACGAAAGCGATGCGATGCGGCAGTTAGCGGGCAGTTATGCGCGCGGTTACAAGGCTTCTACTGGGCATAGGATCATCAGCGTCGCGCCAATGGAAAGGTAGCATCAACTTCTAGGCGGCAGCAGACCGCACTTCACTAAGACACCTCCGGTGCCATGAATAGGTACATGGAGGTGAGCTTATTTATTTATTTGCTCTGTAAATTGTTCAAGTTATCTGGACTTTTTAGACCAGCACAACTAATTCACTTCTAACTAACTCATAATAAGCATAGCACATAAGATTTAAGTAACTGCAATTCAAATACTAAATATATAAATAACAATGTAGTCGAAAAATATCAATGAAAAGTCAATGTTAAATTAGAGAATTAATTATGAGCAAATAATCTTCATAAAATCTTTCATGTAAAATAGACAATACTGTTTAGAAGGTTGTATGTCCGTATCATTTTCAGTACAGGATTATTACACCCGAATTTAATAGACTCGATAGACGATAGACAGCAACGTGCCATTAAATGTGGTGCTCATAGTTTCCAATAACAGCCTAGAATCTTTTTCCCAAAATAAGCCAATAAAATAATGTGTTTTACTTTTAGTCACCCGGCTCGGAAATCTGGATGTAGACCCTAAATTGTTAAGTTCCACAAAATATTTGCGAATTTTAAAGATTCGAAGTTTTTGTTGAAGAACTGATTAGAAATTAAGCGCCTCTCAGGCTTCATGCGTCCTTCCTTGGTAATAGTTCTCGGATATTCGTTCCTTACATAACTACTAGTAGCTTAACGCTAGTCCATCGTAATCACACCCGCTATCAAAATATGTCAATCTCATCTATTGACGCATTCTCGCAACAAACCGACCGGGAATCAATGGCTGCAGTGGTCGAGAAATATCTGCACTACTGCACCGCACCTCGCCGGCTATCAGTGCTCCCTTTCTTTCCACCCGTCGCGAATCGGACCGCGGGCAAGATAATGAAGGTGTAAAAGTACAGCTTCGCTCGTGCTTATCGCTGTTATCTTATCATCCGATACGGTGCAGTAGGTACACTGCAGTAGTAGCACAATGAGCGCACACAGGCGACGGAGGGTTGGAGGTGGACAGCCGGGGAACGGATGTAAGGCCGCTTCGAGAACTTCCTCCCTCCTTCACGGTGTCTTCCCGTCTTCCCGTTCTCGTTACCATCCAGACTTCCTTTTCCGTTCCCAATTATTCTCTCGCTGTCTTTTCCTCCCGGGTGGCCCATGGAATCGTGTTGCACACAAGCGCATTCACCAGAATGTACATCCGTCATCCGGTTCCTAACGCCCTAAGGGAAAGGCAGCTCACATGTCACATTCCTGCCTCGATATACATCATCTCATCTCGCGCCTGTACCGACGAGGAAGAGGGAATATCAAAATTACAAAACGGAACAAACCACTACGAGGATAGGACAGGAAGATTTTTTTTACAGTAGCGCTCACATAAGGGCTGCTGTAGTTATCGATGGCATTATGTATAGCGAAACCCCGACTGCTATGTGATCGCCCCGCTTCCATCCGAAGATGCTGGGACACTGATTTTTGTTGTGCCTGCCTTCAATTAATACTAACGAACCGTCACGGTCGTCTAGCACACACTCTCGTCCTACGTCCGCACATGGACGGTTCTAGCTGCTCGATTCCATTGCACGACTCTCTCGGAAGTGTGATAAACGATCGCACTAGCTCCTTCGCCGCTGCCACCTGCCATCCCTTACCCTGGATCGATCCAAGAAACTCCGCACAACCGTAACATGGATTAACGCCGCCACTCCCGTGTGGCCCTCGGATGCTCGGTGTGACACTCTGCTGCTAATCACTAATTAGCTTTCATTATCTGCGGTTACAGTTTTTGCATAAACAACCGACTGTGCGGGAGAGGGAGAGAGGGGGAGTGAGAGAGAGTGAGAGTAAGACAACCTGCCAAGGTCCACAACAAACTCGCGTCTTACGCGCCCGAACATGGAGAGTTTGTCCACATGATCTGCCGGTTCAGATCAGACCCGCGACGCGGTCGTAGAAGCAGTGGAGGAGGTGCTAAATTTCGTGCACCAGGCATGATCGTTTCCGTCCTCCCCTGCCACCGCGCGTGCTGTGCACTTTACGCGTAATGAACGCGAGCAGATCTAGCGTCAATTAGCATTCGCGCACACATCACATCTCAAAACGGTGGTCGAGGTCAGGCAAAGCGCGACACACGATCTGAAGGACTGTGGTGGCCGCCCTTTTTCTAGCGCACCGGCCATCGAGACCATTAAATGCGAACATCCGGCGCGCTCGTGTACGCCAGTATGAGGGAAATAATACGCCAGTTTCGAAGCATCCCGCGCCGGCGATTATGCTAAGTCGAATGTGGTTGAATTTGCGGAAGCCTGCAGCGCCTGCCAGCGTCGTGGCAGTAGCAGCAGCAGTAGCATAGCACACCATGTCCGGTACGTGCAACAGGCTGCCCACACTAGCCGAAACGCGCAACAATTTTAAAATTGGTTTAGAAAACGTTTCCAAAGATGCCAAGGCCTGTGCGCGGCAAAGACGAACCGCGCTGCAATTGGTCATTTCCGGTGGCTTCGCTGAACGGCATGTGCTACACACGACCCCGTCCAAACCCGCTGTCTGGGCAAATCCTCTTTCCCGGGGTACGCTCGGAGGTACTCCCGAAAGCTAGCTTAATCCAGGCGCGTTTCTTTCCCCGTCCCACCTTCGCCGGCCCCGAACCGCACACAAACGCGAGGCGATCATTTAAGACAATTTAGCGCTAGATTTTATCAAATTGAGCACACACACTCCGCGTCCCAAGCATCTAACACGTTCGTGGTAGCGATGGCATCGACGGCATGGAGAAAGGTGGATTTGTTTCTTGATACCACGACGAACGCGTCCCCCGTTTTCGAAGGTAGACAACAGCCGCTTTACCATTCGCCCAAATCAAACGGCGGGGGAAGGGGAGGGGGTAACACGATCGCAAGGTTAGAGGATCACTCGAGCACGCACGGCCTGATAGCGGCTGTTTACCGTGACAATTGTCATGATCGCACCAGCATGCGAACTGCCGGAATGGAATTGTGCTAATAGTCGTAGCCGGGCACTCCGGCGGGCGATTACGCCAGCCGATAATAATACCACTGAAAATTGCAAGGTTAAACCGTGCGCCGATGACGTACCGTTCGACTCACTACCAAAACGGTGTGCGTGCCGCCCGGCGGCGGGCTCAAGAATAAAACCAGAGCAAAAAGCTCTCCGTCACCTGGATGGAGGCGCCCAGTTAGTTGTAAAACCGAACCAGCGTTTAGTGCGCGGTGTAATATCACCACACTGCAATTAGATAAAAAGGTCATCAGGTCAGCAATTACAGCCAACTTTGACGGTCAATTTTTTACCGCGCGTAAAAACGATAAATTTGTCAACCTCACCCGCATTAGCAGCGCTCGAAATGCACGGCGAAACCATGTTGGCTTTCGGTGTTCTCGGGCGAATCGTGTACCGCTCCTCCCTATTACGAGCACATTTATCGACAGTTCGATAATCGGTTTGAATTGCGAAACACGAACCACCATCGGCCGGGCATAGCCGCGCGTGAGCGACAGAAACATCGGCACGGAAAAGAATGAGAGAAAAACAGCATGTGTTTTTTCGTTCAAAATACCTTCAAAACAAACAAAAGCCTCACAAACAGGTACGATCCGGAACTGGGCAGATATACAGAATTACGCCCAACCGGTTCATTAAACCGGCGCGACCACCACCACGAGCTGCGAAAAAGATGGGGCATCGGGGGTAATCCCGCGAGCTGTTGTGGCCATCGAGTATCGTAAAAAAAAGGAACGGATTGTGATTCCGCGCAAGTTACTGATGAGCGACGCAGATTGGCAAGCTTTTCGAAAGAAATCAGAGAAAGAGAGAGGAGAGACAGAGAGAGGAATTGTTTGTGTTTTTCCTTATCTTTTGTTTTTCTAGCGCGGATGTGATAGGCGATGTTCGGTCAAACGATTGATCGCTGCGAAAATGAATCTAATCGGTGAAAAAATCGAAATTATTTACGATCAAAAGTATCGTACACCTTACCACTATCAAATTACTGGTCATACCGTGTTCCATGGAAATGATTGATAAGAAAACGAACAAGATTTAACGATGTTAAACACTTGTTCAACGTTTGTATTTTAATGAAAATTATTCAATGGAATTCATGAATTCTGCCGATTAGATCAATCGTATTTCTATCAAACTTGGAACGTTAAAAATAATATTTAACTATATACGGTTGAAACACGTGCACAATCTATGCAATTGATTGTTTCTTATTTTAATTACATTTTTTTTTAAGACGCACTCTTGTTTTCAGTGTTTTTTTTTAACACTATTCAATAAAAATAGTTTAAAAATTAGCAAATAAAACAAAAATACAAAACAGAATTAATGTTGATTGTTTTTTTTTGCATGTAGCGAGTAACAAAAAAAAGAAACCGATAATTACTCTCCATAGATTCTCTAACCGGTCACAAAAATGATAAATTAAAACTAATCACACCAATCGGTAAGCGATAAAACATAGCCTGTGGTCGTGTAATCGCTACGCGACGCACGTGTTGCTCATGTCGATGTAAAATGACCAACGCCTTCCCGTCTAGGCCGTGCTAGTAAGGTAAGCCAAACCAAAACAAAAATGTACTTTGCAAACCACCCATTCACCACTTGCTTTCGCGCAGTCTGAGGAGCGCCGCCAGGCGCAACCGGATCAAACCGGAAATCCTTGCCGAGGATTCTCCCTCATCGCGGAATTTGTTTTACCACCACATCCACCACCAGCTCGCATACATTTGCCGTCGGTTATTACGAAAGCAGGTCGGCAGAGGTTGATTTTGGAACCGGGGTCCGTCCCTCCCCCACCGCGCCGATTCTCACCTGTTACAATTTTCACAAGTTTATCTTTAAAACCCAGCACCCGTGTTCAGGTACTTGAGATTTTCTGAGTGGCGGTTTCATCCGGTTAAAACAAGCATGCACTTGTGTAGCCGAAACCGGATTCATGTGTCGCGTTTATAGGTTAGTTTTTGATGAGGGCTTTGGTCAACCCTCAAGGTGTCCGACTCGCACGTACGCTCGCTCCAAAAACAAGTTTCGTTGATGTTTAACCCTCCCGAACGGCGAACTGGATGAATCCAGACACTCTCCAGTATCTAGTTTGGATTACGCTGGTTATGCACGGCTGCATCCGGACTGCACCAGCAGCTGACACTGTCGTTTTTAGCTGACCAATTTCAGCGATCGAAGCTGGTGGTGAAGCCGGTTTGGAATTTTGACCACTGTCTCTTGGGCGTGAGGCTGCTCGAGAAGAGTGACGTCAACCGACGTGTACGCACGATCAGCGCACTCTAGCGAGGGGAAAGCGCATCGTGCGATCTTATAAATCTCTTATAAATAACAAGCGACGGTCACCAAACGCGTCACTTTGGACACCAACATCGACATCGAGAAATGAAAAACCGGCTCTTCAACTCCCAATTATTATTTCGCGTTTGCAATCCCACCGAACGCAGAGCGACACTTTGGCGGGATGATGGACACCGGCTTAAAAATAGTCACTTTCCATCCCACTCCGACACGCGTGGCCTTCTTCTATTTCATTTCCCTTTGCTCGTTGGAGGTGGCATCGTCGTCGTCGTCGGCGTCGTCGTCGTCATCGATTTAACAAACGGTCGACCCTGCCAAATCCTAGCGCGTCAAAGTATGCGTCTGAACCTACGTCAATGGGAGGGCCAGCTGCACACAGGTATACAACGTCACCGAAAAGCAGCTACTGGCAAGCGGTAAAGACTAAGCGCGGCATCTGGCGCACATGTAGATTAACCTTGGGTGTTGGGAGAAACGAGCACCCCCAACACACTACCACCACCGTCCGGGCGGGTTTGGCATTACAGTATTACAGCTGTGCTAAGGTGAAACGCTACAACAGTTACATCCGTTGGTAAGGCACCGGCGCAGCAGCTATAGGGGGAAAGATCACCCACATTCCCATCCACCTAGCCAACCACCACCATCTCCACCGACGTTTGATCCTCGTTTATGTTTTCGCGCGCACTCGCGCACCCACACACACACACACACACATACACACAGACAGGCAATCATCACACCCGCGCGCGGAGGTGTTTTATTTTTGGTCGAAAATGGTACACCTATAAATAGGTCCGGGTCTGCCCGGTGGATGGCGTCCCACCCGGACGAAGATGCGCGCCGGGGGTTTGTTTGTACCGAGAACCTCCTTCACGCACAGAGCACTTGACCAACGCGACGGTGCCTCCCCTTGAGCGGGTTATTTTTTTTTTTTGGTTTTTTATTTGTTTCTTCAGAACGACCGGGGGTCTCGGAGGTGATTCTTCTCACAGCAGCTTAATGAGTTCACATCCCGGCAGACTCTAATTCACGCGGCAGATGTGTGCGCCGATGGAAAACCCAGACAAACACGGTCATCTCTCACAATCCTTCCCACCTCCCTCCATCAACTAATGTTCGCGTGAGCCCCTCGCGCGCGCACACACACACACGAAAGTGCGCTTTATCATGCCGTATTTTTATCGCAATGCGTGCGTAATACCCCTGGTGTGTAATCGATCTCCTAAAACTGCAGCAATTTTAACCCCCTTTTTTAACTTTTTTTTTCCACCTACGGTGGAATTAATGGTACGGTGTGGCGCACACCGGTGCGCAGAGATGGAGAAACATTTATCAATGTTTCCTTAATGCGCCCGCAACTAATACGAAAAGGGGAGAGAGCATGTGGGGGGAAGGAGAAGTTCACGCTAAACACGGCTTCGGCATCGACAGTGGTATTTTTTGTGCCAGCGCGTCCCATCATATGCTTCAGGTTTTTTTTGTTTTGCGAAAATACAAAAAAAAGAGTTAAAGACGCTCCCGCGGCGTGTCGGAGCAGATAAGAGACGATAAGGAATTGCTGTTTCCTACTGGGGTTTTTTTTTCTAACCATTCCTACTACTCGTCCCGGCTCAAAAGCGGGAGACGGTAGAGGAGACACCAAACGGAAGTTTTGCTAGTTTCTTCTTTGCAACCCTTCCTTGCGCATTGCATTACGGAGTGGCGCCTTCCTCCACAACCCCCATAGATAGCGGCGCACACCGGAACGCTAATCAACAGATGAGTCACGGTTTTTGGCGTGAAAGCACCGAGCGTGTATCTGATATTACGAGCTGATAAGAATCGCGTGACAGAGACACTGCAGGAAGGTGGTAACAAAATTGCAACACGGCAACAGTCTTTGCAAATAAGTTTAAAATTAAATTCATCACATCGAAAATATACTTAGATAATGAAGTTCGAAACTATGATAATAATTAAATCTAAAAAATTACAAATTACAGCACCGCATGATGTTTACATATTTCCCTGAATTTATCAAATTCATTTCCAGCACATAACAATACGTCTATTGTACGGATCGATGAAAAATCATTAAAAACATAGAATAAGAATTTATGAAGATGAGTCGAAATCTATCTTTCCTATGAATCGAATCGAATCACGACTCTTATGACCATGATTCAAACTAATCGCAATTCCAAAAGAATATACCTTCGTAGACAAACCTCCGTAAGAAGTGAATGTTGCAAAAAGAGTACACTATTACATAAATGCGTCAGGCCAATTCAATAATAACAAAAGTATTAAATAAAATGTAGAATTTCTTCACTCTCACTCTAAAAAAATGCTTTAAAAAAGCGCATGTTCAAAGGTTTTAGTATCATTTTTTATGTAAAAATACGAAATTAGCTAGATCAGTCTCACTTTTTGTAAAATGTCATACATCCGTTTATGTTACATGAAGAGCAGAACAAGAAACCGAACGTAACCTAAGCCACTGCCAGTTGTGAAAACATAAAGTTTGTCCTTGCCACTTTGCTCCAAAGTTCACAAACCAAAATCCAACGATGCGCGGCATGTACGTGGATCGAACTTGTAGGTTTGGCAAACACAAGCTGGGCGAACCGGTGCAGCCATTTTTTCGCACCACACGCGAGCAATGGAATTAACTTATTTGCAACATCGTACGACCACCATCCATCCGTGCACGCTCACACACATTTGAGCGTGCACTGTACGATGGAACAA
>JXXA01015685.1:0-29819 GCA_000956255.1 Anopheles punctulatus
TCCCATTCCCATTGCTCTTCGCAGGTATTTAGCTCTCAAGTTCCAGGAGATGGAGGAGAAAATGAAGCAACAACGTGCCAAGGGAGCGAAGCAAGGGTCGAACATCGAGATTCCGAACACGGTTCCCGATAACGATGAAGTCAACGGCAACACACTGGAAGACAACGACGAACGATACAACCAAAACCAACCGTACCCGATCAAATACGTCACCACGGAAGCAGTTCCTGAGCGGCCATCCACGATGTCTCCACGTCCCAAACCCGTCGTTTCGATGCCATCCGCTCCTTCCTCGGCCGTGCCGGTCACGCTCGAAGACATCGAAGCCGAACTACACCACGGCATGATGCAATCGCCCAGCAGTGCGGGTAGCAGTACCATCGGTCCCTCCCCCATGCCCAGTATGTCCGCGGAGCAAGAGGAAGATGGACCGGCTGCACCGGCCAATTTCAGGACCTCTTCCGTCCCGACGACGACGACCCTTATCATCGCGACGGAAGAACCACCGATCGATCCCTTCCACCGGGAAATGATGATCGAACCGCCGGCGGAAGGTAGGATTGAGGACGAATATTCTAACGTGTTAAACGCGGAGCACGCGACGAGTGTGGCACCGCCTGCGCATCTACCAACGGCGGCACCCATCCTCAGCAAGATTCGACGGATTGAAGTGAAAAATGACGGCACCAGTGGGCATCTCGTTAGGAATCCCAATTACGATCGCAGAAGGAAAAAATGAAGGGAAAGGAGTGGCAAATTGATGGCAGAATCAATACTCGTACGAAGCAGAAAACAACACTCAACATAAACACTTGTACAATATGTAGCAATGTAAATTAAATTAATAAATAGTTTTATTTCAGTCGTGGATTTTCTTTCCCCGTGTACGACCGCGCGTTAACCTAGTTTCCTTTTATTGCGCCGGGCTCTACGTAAGGGATCGATATTTTCCTGTCGTGTTATCGGTTCCAAAAACACCCCCCAGAGTAATGGCATTAGTGCCAGGCATTAGCTTCATTTATCATTTTGTCGTGATAAATTAATGCTTGCGCTATGGACACCCGGCACCGATTGGTTGCGTGCGAGAGGAATCGTCGTCAGCGTTGGTTGCTGCCGTCGCCGTATCGTCGTACAGTAAGTCAAATCGAAATGAGAACAGCATTAGTGCCCTTTATCGTCTAGACTCGGGATGTGGTTCTTACCTCCTGGCAGTACAACCGTGGGTATGTACGTGCGTGTGAGTGTGTGTATGTGTGTGTGTGTGAGCGAACTAATCCTCGGTGGTAATCGATTACACATGATTTACAACGTCCTTTGTGAAAATCCCGCACAAAACACACACACACACACACAATCACAAGAATTTACGCCAATGCAGGTTAATGGGAGAAAGTTAGGGAAAAAATAATTGCTAAAACAATATTTACTTTTCGTACATGGTCAAAATGCACAAAAGTACATTATAACTGTATATCATACATTACATACACTACAAATAAGCATAATCCCTTAAATATTTTGATTATTTACGTGCTGTAGTTTATCTAAAAAGGTTTTAGACAAACGTCAACGAGGATGCACATTGCCAACCTCACGTTTATCTGTTTTCAATCGCAGCAACCCCTGCTGTAAACGGTTGTTCGCGTGCTTTTCCCCAAGTCCAGCTCTCAAACAACATGTTCGAGCTCAAAACAGACACCAATCGATGATGCATGGAACAAACCGCACACCGATTGCGGACATTTGCATGTAGTACACATGATCTAAATCAAATTCCGTGCGGCCTGCAGCATCATGCACGATCGGATTGTGGATTGTGTTCAATTGTGCAAGCCGGGCTCCCAGGTCCTACAACAACAAACAAAAAGGGCGACATTACGATGCCGAAACCGAATGGGCCGAGTGAAGTGCGTACCAGCTTAATCCTGGTTGGAAACCCTCGGTGGATTCTGTATCATATTTACTTTGTCAAAGAAGGATTTTTACATTTTACAAGCAAACAAAATACATTTATCTTTAACACTATAGCCCACCAGGTGCCGTTAATGTGAGTGTTCTGTCTCCTTCGCAAACAAGGAAAAGTGTCGTAAATCAAGGAAAATTAACCAGCTGGATGTAAGTAGGAACACAAAACACTTACGGTTCCAACCGGTATGCAATTTCTACACCGACAGCAACGCTAGCGATAATTGGCTGCAGCGTCGTTCGCAAACTTTTAACGTTACGTACTGCCCGTTCGCCCGGCGGACCCGGTCTTCCTTGGTCGTTTGATTCACATTCTAACTCCTCTGCAGCTGATTGTCGAAAAACGTAAGCACGCACGGCGGATTGTAGGTGAGTAACGGGTCGTCATCGTCCCACGACACGTCATTCGCATCATCTTCCGGTTCGTCCGCTTCATCATCCTCCGATTCACTCATGTAATACACCAGCGTCGAGTTGGGATGCGCTAGACGGCAAAAATTGGCAAACTTCTGTCGTTTTTCCATCGATTCAATTCCCGAAAGATCCAGATCTTCCGTCCGGATGCAAATTTTATCCGTGTTCTCCGCCAGGGTACTGCCAATCGGTTTGGGACGATAGATAACAGTGCCGCTGGTTTTGTAGCGGCAACGACCATTAATGCTATAAACCTGCCGATAGCTTTCCGGCATTGGATATTCATTCCGCACATTCTTTTGCTCTGCCGATGGTTCGATCTTTTGTTTGACGATATCGGGACAATCTTTCAATAACACCGCAGGGGTTCCATTAAAGCTTAAGGAATGTTTGCCGCAAGTTTTCTGCACTGATACTGAGGGATTATTTTGGTCTCGTCCAATGCAACGTCTCGGTAAGATTCCTTTCGGGCTGCTGTTAGCACATTTCTTTTGTGACCGATCAGAATCATCGCTTTCGGATGAATCGGATGATTCAATGCGCTTTCGACGAGCTATGTGTTTCCTTACTGGCTTAAAACATACTTTGCGTTGGCTAGCAGGCTTCGCTTGTTTTTTCAACACACTGTTCAAGCAAAATTCGGGAACCATAGTGACAGAAGGACACATGTTTGCTGGATCGTACGATGCAAGAGGACGCGGCTTCTTAAACGGAGTCGAATCCGGCAACGATTGCAGAAGGGCTTTCATGTCTAAATTCGGCCTGGCGGCATTCGAGCGCGTAGGGTCGATAACGAAGTAGGACGAAACCGTCCGTTTTTCAACTTGATGCAAGATCATTCTCCCCCGATTTTTATCCATGTATTCGATATTGGACGTGTTTGCAGCCGTAAATTGCTGGCGATCGGATTCGTTTAGAATGGATATGTCCTCGCGACAGATCACATTCATCTGTGTGTCGTCATTATATTCCGTAAAACGCGTTTCCTTCGCGTTAGTCAGCAGCTTGCCGATACCGGCCTCGGATGATTGTATCCATTGTAGGACGCTATCCGCGCTCATATTGAAATCTGAACTAAGGATGCGTTCCAGCCCGTTGGCTTTCCACTGCACGTTCCGCTCCTTTACTGCGCTCGTGAACTGTTTCTTCATTGTTTCGTATTCAGAAGCACTATAAGATGATCCTACATCTTCGTTTTCATCGGAACATTCTAGCGCTTCCTCTTCCGAATTTTCGTTCTCTGAATTTTCGTCGTATTTACTGTCATCATCAAAATTTACGTACATTTCAAGCACATCGTCAACCGATATACCTTCTTCATCGTATTTTCCTGGCCGGTTGTATTTCTGTGAGCGGAAGAGGTAAAAAAAAAGTACCACATTAAATTCCATTCACGTTCCATTTTACATGCACATCCAATTATTATACATACATCCAGCAGCTGTTTCCATGCGACATATCGACTAGCTATCTCTTGGTCATCCGGCAAGATGCTGCTGCTCGCGCTGCTGCCAAAGAGAACATCATTCAATATTGCTTCACGAGCAACCGAGCCATATTTACTTACTTTGCATTATTTGTTTTAGCTTTGCTGGATTTGTTTGGCTTGTAACGATTCATTTTTATACGTTTAATACTGTATTCACTGAACAATACACAACAGAAACAGTCTCACTGCACAAAGCACGGCACATGCGTCGGTACATTAAGGTAAACATTAAGATTTAAACCTATCAACCGTTTATTCTCAGCTGTCATGTCGTTTACATAAGAAACCGCTAGAGGGCAGCACCGCATCAATCCGTTGGCGTCGATAGTCGCGCATGCTTATTTTGTCGTCCGTTTAAAATGCCCGTTAAAAATCCTATTTTGTTCTGAGCAATTTATATCGAGGCAATTTGACATTTTCATTCTCGGTCGGCTCGATGCATGGCAAGAAAAAATCAACAACAAATGGAAAATTAATATCATTTTATCATTTGATCAATGATTCACAAAGTTGCCTATTGGCTTTAAATGAGGCCAATCACTCACATTTTTTTTTACAATGTGTACATTGAGCAAATGTGTATTTAAATCCCTGTTCGTAAAATAGCATCAAATAGCATCATCAAATAGATTTCCCCATCAATGAACTTAATGAAGAGGGTTATCCTATTGCTGGTGGTTAGATTTTGTGGTATACCACTGCGGTTCATTACAACGCTGGTGAGGATGAAAAGGGCCGTTGGAAATCAATAGAACTAAAAGCTATTCCAATAAATAATATGCTCTCTACTAAATATCTAATGACGTATTGGGAAAAAGAAACCGTAACGATTAGAATTGAAAACGGTCACACAACCCATTTCTCAACTAACCACACATTTTTAACATGTAATCAGAAAAAAGCAAATAAAAACAACGTCCAGCAAAACCGTCGTCTCTTCCACGAGCGACCAATTACTCCGGGGAAAATGGGACTTTTGCTGTAATGAAACATTTATTGATTACTCACTTTGTTTAACGTTCGCATTTAGCTCCAACGACGAAAACGGGCGTCCCCGGAAGAAGCACCACCAGGTTGATAGATAGATCGATGCTGACCAATTCTGGTGCGCGATGCACACGACAGTAGCTTGCAATGTTGGAAAGGGAAAAAAAGGATCGAAACGTAAAATATCGAAGGCTTTTTCTCTGCACACCGGCGGTTCTCTTCGCATTGCGTGGCGCGGGCATGGCGACTACGAACGACGATGAATGTCCTTGCTAATAGCCAGTGGCGATCCATGGACGGTACATTAATTGCGTTCGGTTGCATCCTTGCGCTTCGTGTGTCCATCGTCCCTAATGACGTTCCGTCACGACATTCGATCATCAGCCCTGCACCCCGCTTCGTCTTTGGTACCAACGAACCTCGTTGCTCCGGGACCACGACCACAAGTTATTCCCCGGGAAGAGCTGCCAGTGTGTACTATTTTTCTGTTTTAATACCCATCCCCAGACGAAGCGTAATGGCGCTGGAACCACTTTCCACGCAGCCAGATTCTGTTACGTTACGTTGCTTAAGCATGAAATATTCATCGCCAGCAGCAGTGGCAGCAGCAACTTTCCGGCCGTAAGTTTTGCCGCTTCGAAACCGGAACAATGAACCGAAATAGTGCGGATGGGGAGACAGTGGGCTGATTATGTGTTTCAATAATTCATCCGCCACAATCGGCGCACCGCCCCATGTGGGATGCATCGATCTTTTCCGTACCACCGTGGGGAGATTACTTGCAGCGATGCGCGGGAGAATTGCATAAATTACATAAGGGCATTCAAAAACAAAAAAAGAAAGAAAACAACGTCCCCTCCAGGACGCACGGACTTTAAAGGTGACAGTTCATCGCTACCAGCCTTAAAACGTACCCGATGTGAAGCAATTACAGCAGGAGCAGGAACAATTCACTTTGTGAAGAAGTGTACCAACGTCACCTCGGTGTCATTAATCGTGTGATGTAGCGCAGTGGCAGTGGCATCGGCGTTCGCCACAACTCGTGCCAGCCTTTTCGACTATCCGCACAGCATCTGCAACATAAAAAGATCATTAAACATTCTCCAAACGGTCGAAATTATCGCACATGACAGGCGATAAAACAAAGTATCAAGTGGCCTCTACTACGCTCCGGAATTCCGTCCCGACGCATGGACGTGTCCCTCGTTCGACGAGGAACAGCACGGTACTTCATGCTTCGAACGTCTCAAAGTCTCTTGGCCCTAATAGTCTCATCTTGTTTTACCTTTGGAATGCGTTTAAGAAAGCGTCACAAGCTTTTTCAAACGATGGTAATATCCATTAAATTTTGAAGCTTTCTTGCCTACAGCAATCCTATGAATGATTAAACAGCGGAAAACGACAAACGGCGGCGTGGTACGAACTAATTTTCGTTCCAACCCCCAAACCGAACGCGCACCGACCACCGGTTTCGATTTGCTTTTAATCCAATCAAAGTAAACATTTCCAAAAAACAGTGCTGCAGCGTCGTCCACGCGACCATCGAGCACGAAATCGCTTTATTCCTGCTGCAAACTAGCAGACAAAGCAATTAGGCATCCGTTGGAGCTTGTAAACAAATGCCACCGCCGCCTACGTAGGTTTGCAGGCGCCATTTCGCGCGCCGTTTGCCATTTGGATGCGCCTTCTCGCCTCAGTGTGTCTAGAGTTTTCTTCCTTCCGGACAGCGACCACCAGCCCGGAACGTGGGCACGGGAGTAATTAAAAGTTCACCACCTTGCTTGGCGGCGCGCTCGGTGGATCTCAAGAACCGACCGATCCCTATAAAGCACTCATAATAATGGCGTGGCCAGAGAGCAATTACGTTACCGAAAGCGGTTGTGTTGTCCCCATTCCGGACCGTGAAGCAAGCTATCATCGGGACGGACGAACGGACGGATTTCTCTCCCTGCCCCGGTTGTCATCGTGGCCAAGAAACGTCCGACGACAGCAGCTCATCGTGCCGAAACGAGCGATAGTAGTGGCACAGAATACGAAGAGGCAATAACAGTCCATTGGTGAACTAATTTAGTGATTATGCAAATGAATACTTCCTCTCCGAGCATGACGGGTGTCTTCTTCCGTGTCGTACTGCTGGTCTGGCCGGCGCATTTGCTTCCGTTTTCGCAACCCGAGACGGTGTCCGATGTCTTCGACGGTGCCCACAGTGACGACACGGTGGGTTGCTGGCCCTGGTTCGTTGCAGCCTGGTGTCAGGGCTAATTGAAGAATAATAGATAGTTTCAATATCCCGATCTCGGCGAAAGGCACGCGCGTACGCCTCGAAGCAAACTCTGGTGGCATCATTTATCACCACCACGAAGGGACACGGGCCGGGTAGGGGAAGCGGAATGGAAGCATTCCGTGCACACGTCGTCTTCGGATGCCTTGTCGAAAAGGTTCTTTCCTTCGAGCTTCGGTTCGGACACAGTTAGAAGTTCTTTCTCACGGAGAAATAAAACGTAAGACAACGCAAGGCATCATCTTTTTCATTTTCTGTGATTTCACGAGTTTTTTTCTCCACTCGCTTTCTCTATCTCTCCCTCTGCCGAAGAAAAAGTTTATTCTTATCAAATTTCAAAGTAAACAAATAATAGAACCATACAGAAGCGGGTCGAAGCGAGAAGGAGCAAAGAATCGGATCGGATAAGAGAAATTAGATGGGTTTTGATTTTCTCGGATTTGCTAGGATGGCCGGTGAGAACGAGGGCTTCCCGGCACAAGAGACACAACAAAAGGAACGTGAAAATTATTTCACCCAAAACAAAAAAAGTGGGGAACGCATCAACCGGACTCCGGGTTTCTATTGCGCAAATTTTGTTGCATTTTGTTTTCCCATCACATTTCCCGGGCGAGTTTCTTTTGTTTTGTGGCAAAAAACTTTGGGGAAATGAAACGATTGTGGTACCGAGATCCAACTGATAATTGGAAGGGAGAAAAAAGGACAACGCACGGTACGAAACGATGCGATGAAGGATTGAGGAATGGGAAGGGGAGGGGGAAATACTTTACTCCTCTTTCTTCTCGTGTACATTTTCTTTTCACTCTCCCTGCCCGCCATACATTCTTCTGTTGTATATAATATATATATTCATATATAAGTACCTAGTGTATATAATATATAGTTAAGTTTTTCTTCTTTTCTCTTTTTTCTTCTGCTTTAGTTTTCTTTTAAACCGAATTTCGCTTCCGTGGTTTTCGCTAATAGACTTTTTCACATCTCTTTCTTTGCACAACTCTCCAAGCAGGAGCGCTTACTCTGATTTAAACACACATACACACAATCGCACACGCTCACAATCACTGTACAGTTACGGTTCTGCTGCTAAATCAACGTATCGTTTACATATAGTTGCGTCTGTTCTTGTGCTGCTAATGTGTGTGTGTGTGTGTGTGTGTATGCTTGCTCTACTCTTTCAATATTTCTTTTCTTTTTTTTCTTTTTTTCATTTTTCTATAAACTGGCACATTTAGTATTTCTTCTTATCGCTGTTGGGTTTGTTGTGTGTTGATTCTTTGTTTAGTTTGTTGCATTTTCTACAGCAGAACAACGTGTTTGTTACTCACGTGTTTTTCTTATGAGTTTGTGTGATTTTTTTTTCCAAAACAGGATTTTCTTTTTCTATAATTCATCCAATCACAATCCTCCAACTGAAAGAACATCGGTTTTCCTACAACATTCTTCAACGTTGGTTGATCACACGAAGATGTAATTGATGCAACGAAAAGATCCAACCTTTAGCACACATTCACCAATGCTGTTAATCATTAACGTACTATTGTTTTTTTTTTTCGTTCCGGTGTGCTGTTTAGTCGGGTTACGCGCTCTGTTATTTGCTGATATCATCGACACAAACACACACACACACACACATACTAAACAATATTGATCCGTAGATACATTACAAAGCACCAAATACCGGTGGCACAACGACACGATTGTGGGGATTGGATTCTGCTGCGCATCTTCTTGCCTGGGCACTACTGAATAAACTACCTAACTAACTATTACACAGGTTGAAGATTGTAGAAGAATGAGAAAACAAAAACAAAACAACAAAAAATGAAAACACAAAACGAAATAGGCGAAGAAAAACTTTACGGACAAACAGTAAACACAAGTGCGGCCAAATGTAAGTGAAGAGAAGAGATAGATAAAACTATTACTAACGTGTGTTGACTATCTGTTAAGCGTTTAGCGACTCGTTTGCACGAGAGCGACGCGGATACCCCTTACGCACGAGTTTGTTAATTATACAAAAAGATTTGGTTTCTGCCGTTTTTTCGTTTGTTTGTTTGTTTCACATCCCGCCGTGCCCCGCGCGCGGAGCACTGGAAATTTACACTGTACACACTACATACACATACGCACACACGAATGATGAATTTGAGAGATGATGGCATTATGACGATGAATTTCATTTCGAACCGCTCTTCACAGTGCCAAAATTAGTTTATCCTACAGTTTTAACATTTACAATGGGCTTTCTTTTCCTCATTTTATTCCGCTACCACCGCCGTCACGGATTCATCGGCACAGATATTCCCGCCCTCCAAGTTCCTCCTGTGTTAACAGTTGTGTTGGAAAAGTGATTCCACTTTTCACATGCAACATCTCTCCCTCTCCACCATGTTAATATTATTCAGTCATTAGTGTGGGTTGTTTGTATGCTTTTAGGTTGTTGTTCCACCGGAGACGCTCGTTTTTTTACTATAAACCTAGAAACACTAAACCACAAAAGAATGAAACAGAATAAACGATCGTCTTCTTCATCGTCTCGATTCTCAGCGGCCGGACGGTATTGAGCTATCTATCTAAACATCATCCCACTGAGGATATGCTAGAGCGGCTTACTGGGATGGTTGAATTGAACTGATTATTGGGAGAACTGTTACCGAAGAAAACGATACGATCGAAGCAAAAGGAGAGTTACTCACACTACCAACTGCATGGTTACAAATGTATCTATCTTACGACGCTTGACTCCTCCTTCCTCGCTCCACTGTATCACGGGCCCCGAGAGATTTAGTTCCCAGTGCACCTTTCTTCAATTAATCAGTCGAACTCGAATCAAATTTCCAACATTTCATGCCTTCATCGAATGGAGCTAATTGAATGTGATGCCAAAACTTAACACCTAATCAACCGAAGCTCCGAAGGTTCACGGCGCCATCGTAGGGTTTCCGCAGAAAGGACGTCATTGTGCGGTCGTGTGTATGTGTGTGTGTGTGACGAAAACCACCGCGTACACAGAGGGACGCTGCACGCTTGTCGGATTTACATAATTAAATAATTAATCATAATCAATGGGTTTAAATTAGAGGTAACTATCGGGTCGCCTATCGCTCACATTCACACCTCGTAGCGAGTTATTACTGTGCTGCCCAGGGTATTCGATGGTGACGCAAGTGACAAAAGCGCACTGCGTGCCGGACTGTTCTAATTAGGTCGCTGCTCGCGGGGTAGTACACCACACATCACGCTAAGATTTGACCTTAATTTCCTTTGGAAGTTTCACTTCACATTCAACACTCCTATTATTAGCGCCGTCGAAGACGGCTAGCAGATTCAATATTGCTTCCCGCGACTTACGCGTATCGCAGAAAGCCAAGCAATCCCAGACGTGGTGGGTCAGTGTGTGATTAAGTATGAAGCAAAATACACAAAACCGTTCCAACATACAAAACCACATCGGGTTATTCCATTACTCATATTGCGCTAATTTCGCGCTAATGAAAATTGATACCGACCGGACGCTACGTTCTCCTCCCTCACCAGCAAACCGCTTCAATTTCATAGTAGCAAACTGCACCTAATTGCAGTGCGAATTTCCCGCCCGCGTGCCTTGTTTTGTTCCGGTTTGGTGCGTTCTCCCGCGTGGGGAGATGAATATGAATATCCTTTTACGAGTGTGCCAAGCAGTACGCTCGCACGGATCAGGGTTCAAATGACGGCGGGTGCCATAAACTAACAATCGTGCGACCATACAAATTCATCATCCACACACCGGGGGTAGGGGTCACAACAACTAATGCTAATCCACAATCAGCCAACGGGTAATAATCGCTGCATTTTGGTGTACGAACGAGAGAGGTTTGAAATATGAGCCAGAGCCGAAAAGCAGATGATTGTAACCATGAGTCGTAGCGGTCGACGGTTGGGGATATCATTTGTGGTCAGTGTGGACAACCACCTCCCCCCCCCCCCTCCTCGCTCTCCTCCTGACCCTTGTCTATCCGAGCAGTGAGCACCGCTTTCAATTCAACTAATTACGTCTGTAATTTGAAATTATAATAGTTATTCACGGGTGTCGGGTTTGGTTACGGAGCTCGAAAAGCGCGATGCGATTCAAAAGAAGTGTAAGCGATGAAGAAATGACATTTAATTCGATTATACATAAATACCTCTACATGTAATACGCAAAAACACAACATTACCGTGTTTCCTTTGCTCCCTAACATTTAAAACAGTACGTCTCTGTTCGGTGCCTTAAACGAATATTGATTGTTCACGGTACACACGCAACACACACTCAGTACACACTGTCACTGTCTACCCTGGTCTCCTGCTAGCTGCTGGTAAGTACGGAAACACATCGAACAAACGCTGATCATCCTTTGCTGAACATCAAAAACACGGTCATTGATGAGAGGAAACGCTGGTCGACCGCATCACGGACACCCAAAGGGTAGGAGAGCCGCGAACACATTGATAAAAGTGGTTAAATCGCGACGGAAAGGATCCACTGCTAACACCTAAACACTACTAGACACACCTGCTGCTATGCTAGGGTAACCTTCCATTTCTCGCACGTTCGCTCTACATTAACGAGGGGTGGTTGATGTGAAGGATTCCTATCCGTACCGTATCCGGTAAGTTTTGAACTATTTTTCACTTTTCAAGTGCGCGTGTATCGGTAATAAGGTTGGAACAATCCTTGCGTATCTTAGCGTAAAACATAGTTTGGTTGATCGGGAAAAAATAAACGGATAGTAAGAAAATCAACAAAAGCGATAATAGCCGTAATCGTAATTTGTTTTACGTGAAACATGTAGACCCTCTTAAAACCACATTGAAACGAAAGAAAAAAAAAGAAAAAAATTATCAAACGTACTTGGAGTAAAAAGGTGAACGATTTGGTGTATAAAGTACTGCTGATGATGTCGTCGTAATCAGACGATTTCAATAGTCACAAGTATTGACGAAAATGGGAAACGATTCCTTGACTGTGTCTGTAAACAGTGAACATAAAAACATGCATTGAGCGACTTTGAGAGTCATCATATAACAAGAATTTCGACTACATGATACCATGCAACAGTGTACCAATAATGTGTTCACAATAATGAGTAATTATATGGAATATTACATTCGAGAAGTACCCTCGCACATGAAGTCGATACAATTTGTTTTGTACAAAAATACGAAAATTCTGTCACATCTTCTTCATGGGCTCCCTATGGTCTTCCCGTTTGAAAAAGTGGTTGTAAAGTAGTAAAAAAAAAATCTTGCACAAAAAGGATTAGACTTGCCCTACCAACAGCCTTTATACACCGGACCTCCAGGCGTCAATCATAACTTTTGCGCTACACGTGCGCTCAACAATACGTCAACCGAATGATTACTAGAATAAAAACCAAAGTGAGCACGCGGCAAACAGTAATCAATTAAACAAGCAAAAAAAGAAAACAGTATTAAAAAATAACAAGAAAAAACATCAAATTCGATGCCAAATAAGTTCAAGTAAAACTAAGTAATAATATTGAAAGTGCACTACTTGAAAGAATGAAACAACCGCCAATCAAAACATGTAAAGGAATAAAATAACAGAGCGAAGTAATGCAAACGCGAATAAGATAAGCAAAAGTGTAAAAAAGAAACAGAATAATGGCCAACGTTGACGAAAAATCAGTTCCAAACCCCACCAAACCACCAATAAGATCGCAAACACGGGCACGCTCTGTTGTCACCTAATTATCTAACGATCGAGAACCTTACGCAAAAGCAACCTCCCCTCCTACTTCTCCTCTTTTCCGCTAGCCGTGTCTGATTTTCGAAAATTTAGAAATTTGAATTTGTTAAAGATCTAAGAATCCGAGGGTGAGATGTGTGGATGGAACCAAACAGCGTACAAATATGTTCTTAGAAGAACAGTAAACTGAACGCATGCCTGAATCATTTCGAATGACTCCTACAGTTGTCTGCACTGTAGAACCTATCATCAACTCGTCCAGTTCCGGTACGCGCTTGGGGCACGTAGATTGATGACTATGATGGTGCTGTTGCTCGCATCGACAAAGCATCGACCGCGTCCACAGTCTCAGGACTTACTTGTGACACTGGAAGCCGTATGGTCCCGATCGGTAGAGCTGTTGCTGGGGCTGGTGGTAAATTTGAGGTTGTTTGCGGTGACGAAGCTGGCGGTGGCGTTGGTGCTGTTGCTACCGTCGCTAACGTGGTGCTGCTTGTTGTTCCCGCTGGAGGCGATTGCCGCCCGTTGGTGGCGGTTGATTGTTGCGCTTGCGATGATGGTGGCGGTGGCGGTGGCGACGGCAGCCGCGCAGCACTTGAGCAGCTGCGCGTTCACTGACGCCGCCAGCTGCCCCAAATCCTAGTACGGTTTCGATGCGTCCTTCGAGCGTTTGAGCTGCACCTTCAGCCGCTTGGTACCGATCTGGAACCCGTGCATCGCCTGTATGGCGGCCTGGGCCGACGACACGTTGTCGAAAGACACGAAACCGAAGCACTTCGATAGGTTCGTCTGCTTGTCGATGAAGACCTTCGCCGAGACGACATTACCGAACGGCAGGAACGTGGAGGCTAGATCGGTGTCGGTGAATTCCTGCGGCAGGTGATAGATGAACAGATTGCAACCCTCCGGTCCTGGAATGTGTGGATTAGTGAAAAATTGTGGCTATTATTTGATTTGCAAACAACGAGCAGAGCTGATGAGCATTAGGGATCGTCAAAACTGAAAACGTCTAACGTGTAAACGGAAACCAATAAGCGAAGCTAGGCAAAAAACAAACTAAGCGCCAAACTAACCCAACTTAGAAACAACCAGTACAAACTTTTCTCAAACTAGAAAGAGTTAGCAGAGTGATCGGCGTTAGGAAGCGGCTACGTACCTTCAATCTGCTTCCCGGCGGCGGCTGCCACCGCTTGCGCTAGCGTCGGCGTGGTTAAAGGCGTCGGGGTGAATGCTGCTGCCGCTGCAGTGGCTGCTGCAGCGCCAAACTGCGGTAAGGCGGCGTACGATGTCAGGCTGGTGGCTGTATCAGCTCCGGTTGTCCCTGTTACCGCGAACATCCCCAGACCGGAACAAGGTTAGAAAAATAAACACATCAAACGAACGCGCGCACGCAACAGCAAGTGAGAGAGAGAGAGAGAGAGAGAGAAAGAAAAAATGAACACAACTCCGATTAGTAAACGAAAGCTCCCATATGTGTGTTTGTGTTGGTTGTGTTTAGTGTCAGCAGAGGTTAAGAAAAAAAAGTGTCGGGAATATATAGGTGTGTAGTTTTATTATATTTGCAGCCAAAAGCCAAAACCAAACCGAACCAAACCAAACCAAACCAAACTTTAACGTTAATGTTTCAACAGGTCAGCCTCGTGGAGGCTGAGCATAACTACAACGAAATGACGAGTGAACACGATCGAGCAGATCTGCCAAGAAGCAGCAACAGGGTTTAACTTAAGCCATGCAAATAGTTGGATAGTAAGATGAAAATTAAATACACTTTGAAGTGGAGATCAAAATCCCATAGTCCCGTATATTGTACCTGGCGTTTATTTTACGATACAAAATAGAATTCAAATAGTGTATATGCATCTGAAAACAATAGTAGAAAAACTGTGCGGTTGTGAAAAAATAATGAACGCGTAATATTAATATGAGTTATTTGGGTACTGAAGCTTTTCTTTTTCTCTCACATGGAGAATTCTTCATTTGCGCTCTTCAACATTTTTCAAACGTTTCTGTTGATTCACTTAAGTAAAATCTTATAAATAATGACTCGTTTTGCAAACTAATACTAGGTTTGAATGCTATAGTTTTTGGTATGGATTAAAAAACACTTTGAATCAATTCAAATTAAACCATAAACTACATGTGTCTAATATTGTGCTGAAATACTTTTTATTACTGTCATATGGACAAGCAAAAGACATGGACGTGCATGGTAGAAACAAACGCGTGTGTGCAGATCTAATTAATTTTTTATGAATTTTATGTGAGTCATGGCACCGCCGTCAACCGCTTCGATGCATTTTTTGTTTCCTATAGTCCATCGCAAAGCACAGTGGACACATCCTGTGTGCTGGGTGTTTAAAGGATGATACCGACCAGACGGTGCGCTGCGTAAAACACATGTGCCCTTTCTGCCTTCACTGTCCCTTCACTTCACGGGTGTGTACCAGTAAAGTTATGACGGATATATTACTCCGGTCTGAACGAGTGTGGACGACACACTGTGGACGATGTTGTGCAGTGCACCGACCGACCGTGTCCGAGTAATATCGAGTTATACACTGCGTCCACATCCGCCAACAGGATGTAGCTACGAGCCGGCACCGGACGAACGAACGAACGAACGAACGGATGGGTAGTAACGACCGTTTTTTACTCGATGCAACGATAATACGTACGTGGGGCAATAACGTCCCGTGTGCGGGTAAAGTGGGTAATTATCGTCGTTTTAAATTTTCAACGATTTTTAAAAGGGTTCGCGGAAAGGACATGAATTAAATTTTCACACACGTGTCCATGCAGTGAGCTGCACGGGTTTTAGTGTTAATGATTGCAACCGCAGATCGCATTTATCGCGCGCCCAGACACACGTCCAGCAGGAGGTGTGTTTAACTTCAGTCATCCTGTGTTGTATATATATATATAATCGTGAACATGAAAGCGTGATTTAAAGCAAAGCTAAATTCGAACTGTTTAAACTGACTAAAAAACTGTGTTTAAAAGTTATTAACAATATGTAAAATAACAATGTATAAGATATAACATGCTTTTTATGAAATAAAACAAAACCAGACACACATCACACACGCACACAAAAACAAAAGAAAATATTACACACGAGTAAGCATATTCAATGTCTTGTTATCAACAATAACTCTTCGCAAAAGCTGTACAATACAAAATTAACTACCACAAAAAAAATGGTCTGCAAAGAACACAAAACTATCGCATACAATCGAGTACACACTAAAGAGGCCAGGAGAAGGAGAGTGAGAGAAGTAAATTAGGCTCTCCCTCTCCCAGCAAACGATAGGGGCGGGGGCGGGGGAGGGAAATGAAGACCCATTCCAAACCAAACTAGCGCATTCCAAACAATGGGAGGAAAGATTTTTTTTTTAATAAGGAATTTCAAAGAAAACACAGAGTGTACGGGGGCTCACCTGACGTTGCTGTCTTCCCTAACAGACCGGCTGTGGGAGGGACGCAGAAAATCGAATCGATTCGGGACATAAGAACGGCACCACAGGTGCACAAGGGTGCATAAAATTCGTTTCAATTTAACGTGTTTCAATTTTTTTTCAAGACGTGCCGTTGCCATCGAAGATTGCGCGAATTTCACGTTGACGTTGAAAAGAGAGACACAAAGAAGGCATTTTTTTTATAAGAAATCACAGAAAAAGCGTTAAAGTGTTGGTGGAGGTGTAGTTAAAATTGATAAATAATTATCCCACACTGGCGAACAGCGAAGACGTTTCACTGTATCGGCGATCGTTCATCAGGAATTTGAAATAGACGCTAATTTAATTTAATATAAACACATTTTTCCATTCACAACGTTCCCGCGCCATTGAGTGTGGAGAGTTATCGGAGAGGGAGCGGACAAAAAACTCAGTTGGCGGTGCTGTGTACAGCGTGAGGGCATCACCGACTCCCACCCCCACCCCTCCGTAAGTCTTCACCATTGGCACAGTTGGCGAATCCATTCCGGGGCGATCATAAAATCGTTTATTGCCCCGACAAGGAGCACACTTTTATGGAACGAAGGATGATTGCTATCCACCATTACGCGGGACCCAAACAAGCAACAAGGTCCTTTCCGCGCGCGCACCCAAACAACAGCCGGAATCTATACGCCTGAGCGTTCGCTCACTCGCACAGGTGAGGAAGCCATAAAACAGATAAAAGTAAAATCGTTCATCTTTATAACTTTTACGACTGTTTTAATGGGACATTGTTGTTGGTGTTATGATTTCGTTCGACCGTTCGCGTTCAGGTTTCGTGCACGATGTTCGTAGGCCGTCTCTAGGGTCTGATGAGAGGGCGGCTCGTTCCCCGTGCGTGCGGGCGTTCGATATTAATTTTACTTTTTTACGTGTTTTTGCGCGCGGAAGCCACCGCTCCGGAGTTGTGTGTGCATCAATGAGTAATCCAATCTAGGAAAAAGGGGCGAAGAGGAGGGATAGGATGTCGTATCTACGATGGCGGTACCCACCCGGACGGGGGGGAACTTAAGAACAGGCAAAGTGGAAACCAAAATGGCCCCAAATGGTCGGCCAACGGTGATGTGCACTTGAGGAAAGTTTACATTACCGGCAAGGAAGAAGATGTCTGGCCACAGGGATTACTTGTAGTGGAAATGCTGCATTTTTCACATTGTAAGTGGGATCTTCAAGTGGGATATCTCGCCGTGCTGGACCCGGTGGGTTCATCATTTCACTGGAACGACCTGTAGTAGACCGCCACCGTAGAAGTTGCACCATAATCGTATCTTCGCATCTGCGATGGGTTTGTCCATATGGTCAAGTTTGGAGAGAGAGAGTCTTACTAATTTCGCAAGAACACTCATGAACTTTTATCAGCTCTCAGACATTTTAAGAACAGTTCGTTTTTGTACCGAGTGATCTTCTTCCCATCGTTAGCAGGGGATTTAGAATGGATTATCTTCCATCCATTTTCAATTACAGTGCTATGGAAAGATAAAAACCTTCCCAATGGAAAGTGTTCTTCGTATATTTGATGTGTTTTTTAAAGTTTTATATGGGATTAATATTTTCCAAAACAATCAAATCGGATTTCAATCAAAACTTGAAACAGAAAAGAATCGAACGCACGACAACAATTTGAAACATTATAGACGATAACACTGTTTGTCCTGAAAAAATACATTTCTCTACCCACTCCAAGCGTTCATCTATCGCTGTCACATATACTTACACAAAGATGTCGCTGCGTTGCTGATGGCCGTGGCCGGCGTCTGTGCAGCAGCTGCGGCGGCAGTTTGCAGTGACGGTTGCGTTATGCCGGCTAACGTCACCAGATTCTGCAAGGAGATGGGTGCGAGAAGGCTTGCGGCGGCGGCGGAGGTCGTATCAGTCTGAGCGCTAAGTCCTGCGTGCATCAGTTCGCATACGCACGCACATCGGTGGCCACAAGTTCCGAGAATGAGAAAACGAGAAAATACCGTATCAAAAGCTAATCCTTTCTCCCCCACCCGGACACGGGACTAAATCCCTCCCAGATCTCCCTGTTCTCTTCCCGGCCCTCTCCCCAAAAAAAACCCCATTCATCTTCGTCACGAGCCGTTAGGTAGTCGAAGGACGGGAGCCTGATTTTGCTTGCGTTTGTATGGAAGCATCCAAACCACCGGCATGGTGACGCAAGTCCGACACTAACCGAATCGGCAACTAACACCATTGCGGTAAGGCTTTCCTCGTGCGAATGCGACACCGCACGGACTATGGAAGCCCTCCTTAAATCCACGCGCTGCTAAAGTCAGCTTGCAAGGATTTCGCCGACCGAAAAACGGTCGCCACGAGGGTCAGAGCACTCGTCGTGCGTGACGTGCGTTAAATTCGTTTATTTATGATCCATTGAACAACGCAACAACGGCGCTCGGTCCTCGCGAGCGACTCGGTAACCGCAGAAAGTGGCCTTAACGGAGGAACCGTAGCGTGGCAGAGTCGCCGTTGGTCACCCGTTTTGTCATGATTTTCCTTTTAAAACAACTCCTTCCCAAACGTGGGTGCGACGACTGTCGACGATGTTGAGGGGTTGCGTCGTTGTAGCGCGCACGTGGATATTAAATCATTTCTGATTCCCATTTAGAGCCAACACGGTTTTGATGTCCACACCGGGTCCTTTCAGCAATTGCCACGTTTTAATGAAGGTGACCAGCGAGGACGTCGGACCGCACGCCACCGGATGTGGAACGGAACCATCGTCATTGTGCGCCTTTTCGACACTCGCTCGGGTTGGAGCAGTGGGAAACGTTATTGTTCACCGAGGCACGATAGAGTGCGATAAAATCTGGCCCCGTTTCTCGCTTCGCGTTAGCTGTCCGGACGGGTTGGGACGTTTTCGAAGCAGGTAATTATGTAACAGAGCATCCTGGGCGAACATCCATTAGAAGCTGGCGGTAGCTTAAATCGATTAAGCAGCCTGATTTGTTTGGTTAGCCTGCCTGTTAGGGTACGCTCCGTGGGAGGGGTATAACGTGATTACTCTTTTGTGGGATATAACTTCCCTACGCTCCTTTCAAGGCATAAATGCTTGGATGTTGCGATCACAGCAAATAGATATGATAGATTACTAAAAGGTGTTCCCCTCCTTCGTTCCGTTTCATCATCCTGAGTGATTTCATCTCTTCACTGGATCCTCAAGTTAGCCAACGAAAACTGTTGCACGGGGCCGAAGATTTTGGCGTGACTTGCCGTTTCGATTCCATCCAAAGCGCGTACCTTGCAGTTGTGCGACGGCCTGCAGTTGCTGGAGGAACGTCAGCGGTGGGGAGATCGCATCGGCGGCCAGGAACGGTGTCTGCTGCTGCGGTGGGTTCGGATGGGCGGACGCGGTCAGCGGCGTGACTGACTGCGTGATCGGCTGGTTGATGCCGGTCACACCCCACATATTCGTCTGCATCTGTTGCATCCGTTTGGCATCCTTTTCCTTCTGCGTGTCGGCAAACTTCACCACCAGCGGGGCCGAGCAGCCCTCCATCGTCTTGCTCTGGTGTAGATGCTGGAAAATTGCGAAGGTAAAAAGAAACGAAAGAAACCGTGTTAGCGATCGGTGTAAAGCGATAGTTTAGAATTTCAAAACGAGATATGTAGCAATTATTGCGCAGGCCACAGTCACTTAATGTCCTACCATCCCGACATCATTGTCACAAATTTCGTCAAAACTACCATCTCGAAGGTGTGAGACACGTTTTCGTGCGGATATCATCGTCCCGGGACGTCAGTGCTTAGTCGTTTGCTAAATGCGAGTGTTAATTTCTAGCCGAATTATTCTTAATGGCCGTGTCACGCTTCCGACGCTTGGTGCGGTAAAGTTCGCTCCCAAGCGTAACATTGCGGCAAGCGGCTCTACCGGCAGCAACGTTCATCCTTCCGTCTTTTCGAACGTGTCTTGGCATCACGACCTTCGGCTGGTGAAGACAACCAGGAGCCATGGGAAGGTTGCGGCCTTTTGCAACAGGAAAATGAAACCGTGCGGAAAGGTGAGAAAACACGCCCTGGGTGTCTTTTCTTTGTCAGTGCCGCGACACATCACAATCGTTTCAAAGTGCGTGTTATGCGAGCGCTGACGGTGTTGTGCTTAAAAATCATAAAATTTACATAGAACGTTTCGTTCCTTCTTTCTGGATGATCCCAAGTGCGTCATTGTCGGCGTCGCGATGGCGGTGGTGTGTGGTTTCAGTTGCTTCCAATTTAGGTTCCTTCGTCTCGAACGAACGCACGCACCGGAGAGGCACGCAGATTTTCGATACCCAAAATTTCACACCCGCTGAAGGAAAATGGTATTTTACGTCCTTCCAGCGAGGGGCGGCCGCTAAACAAGAGCTCATTAGCTCGTCTTTACAAGTGTCCCTGTGGAGAGCGCGAGCACAATGTCGAGCCACCTTGCTAATGACATTCCATTGATGAAAGCGCCCCTAATGGGGACGAGACACAGCAGCGCACCCGATATCGTTACAATCATGAAGCAACCATTTATGTGCACATAATTATAATGTTTATGAAAAATAAAAATTACATTCACTTCAACAGCCCGCTCGCATCGAGAAGCACCGATGGCTCCCCTCAAATTGAAACCCGACCAACCGCCAGCCCGACGAAAACCGATGTCAATTCGAAAGCCGTAAGAAATAATCGTTACAACTCGGTGCGCCACGCAAACGATTCCAACGCACGATACCCGATTACTCGATAACCCTCCGTAACAAAACAAAGCAAAAAAAAAAACAACACACCGCAATGACGGCGTACATAAAAATCATAACGATCGCTCTGTCCCTCCTCCGTCCTATAGTTTCCACACTGAGCAAGTGAAGAAAACCTGGATTTTTTCCACACCCAAACTATCAGCTCCTCGTGAACACAGGCAGCAGCATAACATCAAGAAAGGAAACCTGCACTCCGAGACTTTTATCATTTCTACAAACGCCAACAATATACGATCACAAGAAAGCCGAGACCGAGAGAGTAGAACAGCACAAACAAAAAAAAAAAAGAAGCAAAAACTTTTCCTTCATTTTGCCAAACGCTCTTCTTGACGCTTTCTCCCTGGCTGGGAACGAATGTGAAGATGACGACTTTTTCGTTTGTTGATGGCGATAATGGTGGTTTTTTGTTGTTATACAACGCAAGCACACACACACACGAGCGAAAAGCAAAAAACAACCATCACAATCACATAAACGATGATTATTGTTATTGATGTTTTGCATGTCGTTAGGCAGGGTGCGGTGGCAATGCTGCCGCTCTTACGGTGGAGTTGGTGGTGGTGAGGATTTTCTTTTTTTTTTTTTTGGATGGGAAGGAAAATGGATGGGAATGGTTTAGCCTGCCCGGGTCGAGCGTTTCGTTTTCGGCTTTCGGATCAACATTCACCACGCCGCCACAGAACGAGCTCGGACGACACACGGACGAGTGTTTGTGAACGATCATTAAATTTTACTGTGCACAACGAAACATGATGAGTCGCAGACAATGTGGCGGCAGCGCTGTGGACGCTTGGGCTGGAAAAAGTTCCAACAATCGTCAGGGAACAGTGGGTTCAGCATTATTTGCTCCTTTTCTGACCGTTGTAAAAGCGCTGCGCGCTATTCAATTCAATTGTACTTGGATTTCAATCTCTCCATATTTTAAACCTGATCTAAACGTATGCATCATTAACGCTGAGAAAAAGTACACTTTAGGAGGGAAGGAAAGCGGAACCGCAGTCAGCGCTTGAGAGTATTGAACGTTGTTAAAATAAATTAAAATATATAACGTCTTTCAAAAACATTAAAAAACCCAAACGTTCATGGCATCATTGGGAAAACCGATACTTTGATCTCTGACAAGTGCAAACAAATCAACTATGACGAGAAAGTCACCCGAGCACTCCATCATCCCACATCACTCCCTCCCCCGCCGCACTTTTCTCGGTAGGACCATGGACTGATTTTCGCATCATTACACGAAAAACCACTCGATTTTAAGGGGGCCTCTCTCGTGTTTTTGCTTGTTTTGTTACAACATTTCGTCCCGGAAAAGGGGTTTAACTCCGCAAACCTCAAAACAACCGAACTTCAAACATAAGCGCAGCAGCAGTAGGCATAATTTTTACTCAAACAGAAAACTCCCACTCACTCGTTCACTCATTCTCTCTCTCTCTCTCTCTCTCTCTCGTCCGCGCTTTTCTCTCGCTAATCCTTGGGGCTCGGTGGAATGAGGGTGAAGGTCGCGGAGAGATGCTTTTACTACAGCACGTTTATTTTCTTCTTCTTTTTTTGGGTGATGATAAATGAGGCAAAACCACTTGAGAGGGAACCCTTTTTTCGATCGTTTCGGGTGTACTTGGGGTGGTGAAATTAAGTACAATTTCCCTCACCATGATGAGGGGAGGAGCAGGGCCACGCGTTACTATTGCCAGACGGGATTTTTCCTGCTGTCGCGGGACGTGATTTGCATACTGTGTTCTCATTTGTGGATTCGAATACACCTCCAAAACAAAACAAAAAAAAACGTGTCTGGGAAGAACATTTTTGGGAAGCAAAACGAATCACGTCGAGCAAATATACGCCCCGATTCAGTAACGCACAGCAAATTGCATAAAAAAGCAACGGCTCTTTACAGTACCCGGGACTCATTAAAATAAAGTTCAAAACGCGCTTCCCCATCCGTTTTAAAGTCTTGTGCGGTATCGCATCGCGAATATGATAAAATAATTGAAATGCTTCTGTAATAACTCATTCGACCGCTGACTAACAGATTAATATAATAAAAATCGTTAATTCCACATCATCAATCATACAATCGTTTGTTGTGCGGCAGCAGCCCCCACCCGAAAGGCCCAACCACCGTTTGCGTTCGTTAGTGATCACACACGCTGAGCGGATAAGCGGGTTTGTTCGTCTCCCTCCGGGATGCGATGGTGGCATCGGACAGCCAGGCTAACGAAGAATCATTAAAAACATTTCAATCCTTTCCGCCATCCCGATTCCCTGACCTGTGCCTGATAATGTGACCCACCGGCGGTCGGGGATAGAGAGCCAGCCAAATGGGTGATAGTAGGTAGTGTGGCACCAGAAAGATGCACCTTTTGTTCCGGTTGAACGAGCTTCCACCGCCTGGATGTAGGCATGGGAAGCAAACAAAATGAAATCGATATATTGGTGGATTGCGGCCGCAGCTAACCCGGAGCCCAATCCATCCCCCGATTGGCTGCCGAACGCATTACGCACACACACACACACAGACACAGATATGCCAAATCCAAATCCCAATCAATCGACTCATTGGGCAGGAAAAAAAAAGTTACCCGAAACGAATATAAATTTTCAATTTAATTAAACACTGCAATTAATTCGATTTCACTTAGGCATCGCGCCGTCCACGGTGGCCCCTCATTACCGATGATCGTGCTGGATGCGCGCTGGCCGTTTAATGATAGCGATTTTTCTATTGAAAATCCTGCTCACCCCCCAACATTCACTTCACTTCACTGGTCGGTTTCTATTGGCAACGCACGGCTGCCTCAATCAACACGAGCTGCACATTTACGCAACGATCCCGAGCAGCGAATGAAAAATGTATCAAATTACACCAAACTGCATTAAAGGAAGCTCAAACACCGCAAACAAAAATAAAAGAAAAAAAATCTTTATCCACAATGCGACCATCAAACGTGATGCTATTATGTTACTAATTGCAACATATGTACGCTGTTTGCACAAAGCCAAACCCGTGCTGCCGCTGACATATAATATTGGGCTGTTCATTCCACTACCAACTCCCCTCCCCCCCTCCACGCCCCTCTGCTCCCACACACACTCCACGCAGATGGGGACGGGTATTAATAACGTTGATATATATGCGTAAAACTGTAACGCCACAGCCTTTTTTTAAACAAATAACCTCCCGGAGAGGGACGGAACTGGACTTTAACTGACCAACTAACTTGGTAAACCCGACCACGACGCACCGCACACTATCGTAAAACCACACCACCCATCATCATCATCATCATCAGTAGCATTCATTAAACTGATATAGAAATAAATAATGGATGGAAGGATGCGAGCTATCGCGGTGGCCCTGGACGTATTCCAACATTCGGCGCGAGGGAGAGCTAGAGCTGCCATTTTCCAACTACTTTGACCCACACTGGGTGGGTGTGCGGGTGGTGAAAGCGATAAATAAATAACCCATTTTTTATCTCACACCAGCACTGCTCACTCCACTCTTCCTCATTACTACGCACACACACACACACACATACAAAAGCACCACCAGCGGCTTATCACCCTTTCTTCGGAGTCATAAATCAAAGCGGAGGTTTGTGGTCCCCCCCTCCCCTTCCCCCTTCCCATCGGTACACATGTGGCCACCACATCATTCCGCCCTGTACCACCTGATGGTTTCTCCCTTATGGTCGCGTCATCGGCAGTGCACCGTTTCGAAATCGTCAGAAGATATACTCTCCCCTGTTTTACGTTCTACGGGGAGCACAAACCACACAATCGATACGTAAAATACAAAAAAAAAACGGTACACCGCCACGGTACACCTTCCCTCCCCCTCACCACACCGACGGTGAAGTGTTTTATGGTTGCAAATACAAAAATGATTTATCTATCGATCGCAACACGGAGGGCCGCCACCTTTACCACAAATTGCTTGCAGAAGCGTACGATTTCGTGCGCTTAACCGCCTGTGTGCCCTACAGGCAGCCGCAGCCACCCGTCCGCTAGCGGCGATTTGAAATGGGAAACGAATTAACCGTCGACTTTGTGAGCGAATCGCATTTCGCTTCTAATTGTTGGTGATTTCATTAATCACCTCGAGGGAGCGCTGCCTCCGGGCGCCCGCACCCTTAGCGTTAATGTGTCACTTTGAATTTGAAACTCACCTTAATTGCACCGATCGCCGCCTGCTTGGTTGCGAATGTTACGAAAGCACAGCCTTTACTCTGCCCGGACGGGTCACGCAGCACCGTGCACTCCTCGATGGTGCCGTGGCCCGAGAACAGCTGTCGTACGTCGTTCTCGTTATACTTTTTACTCAGCATACCGACGAACAGCTTGCGTTCTGTGTGTTGAGAGAATGGGAAGAAAGGGAGATAGCGAAAATGGATTAGTTAGTTGTGGTTCTAAGCAAATGGAGACGCATGGTGTTTGGTGGAATATTAATAAGCATTTGATGGAATATTAATAATTTCGAATAAATACTCAAATCGCAAAGGACACTAATGTCATCCACTGGCGTAAGATATAATTCATTTAAAAAAATACAAATATTTTGAATCGAACCTCGAACCCATCGAACGATTGCCATCCTAATAAATCACGAAACAATTTTCTGGCTTCTGGTCAGGTCAGCTACTATGTCACTATCAATGTTTACTAGCAGATAAACGATGGTTGAGTGACACCCTAAACGTTCACACAATCCGTGTCGTCGTGGTGTCATCTTGCTGTTATCAGATCGTTTATATCTGTAAAATCCGATAATCTTTGTCGAGTCATTGGTTGACAATCAACAGCCAGTCAGGCAGAGCCCGATGTGGTCGACCAACTGACAGACAACTGGTTTGCGCACTCTCATCCGGACCGTCACTTTGATGCAAGCTGTTCCATGGAAACCGAAAAAAAAATCCAACCGAACGAGGTAAGCATGGAGAAAAGAATGTCTAATGAATTTCGCTTATAAATTTGTATCTCTCCCACTCGCATTCAGAGCGAGAAGGACCATACCAGCTGTTACGGGGACGAACTGGACGAGAAAAATCGAGTAGTATGTTAAAATTTGACAGCCTCCCTTCCCCAGCTGACTTCTATGAAAAGAAGAAAAACACAGTACCGGTGAAAATGTGTGTCGTTTACAGTTTTTATTCAAACTTTGAGTGCCGATCGGGAGGAGCAGTTAATTGCTTCAAAAGCGGTTCAGAAATCGAGTTTCACTTTATTGCGTTGAATAACAAAAACAATCGATTGTGAATATTAAAGGGGAAGCACTTTAAAAACGACTTTTCAAGTGCACCATATGCTGCGTAGATTATTTAGGATCGCAGGCAGGTTGGGTTTCCTTCGTCTGTAGATTATGGACACGATTGGATCGGACTTAAGGGTAGAATAAATTTTATAATGGCTAAATTATACCGCACAAGCTGTTGATTGTTTAAAGTGCAGAAATCCGCTCACCGGTTGGATCGGTTTTTCTTTAGCACACAGCTAGCTTAACAAGTGCTTGCTGGGGGAGAAGAATGCATTGTGCCGCTATACCGCTTCGAGATGAATTGTTTGTCCATTAGAACACCTCACACGTACGCGTCGGGGACGACGAAGAAAATTCAGTTTAAATCCAACGACACAGGGGAAAGCGTATTTTTATTTAAACTTAATAACGGCCGCTCGGTGCTAGAAAGACAAGGAAAAATGGGGCCGTTATGCAAATGGACGTTGGCTTGCAACACTCGTGCAGAAACGCAACGCTGAGAAACCGCAAAGATCATACCACGGGATGCCGCGGGAAAGCGCTCTGCTGTTCATAATACGGACGAGAAAAATATGAGTCCAATTTCCATGCGACGGCGGGCATCTTTTCGTCAGAAGATTATGTCACCTCCGAACATAAGTACCTGTTTCAATTTCATTCCACTGCTTGAAGGGGGGAAAACGTAGGGGAACCAAAGAAAAAAAAACAGAAGCTTAATCGTATGCTAGACATGTTGGCTTCCAACATTCCGGCGAGACAAAACATGTCTGCTTCTCCAGTTCTTTTCTTACCACCATAACGTCGGCGTTGGCCAGTGGTAGTGGGTAATAGTAATCCGGTTATGATTATAATCCTCTGACACCGAAAAAGTCCAGACCACGGAGAAGTTAATTCAGCGTTATTTGTGTGGTTTGGACATTGGCGCTTGCATTATGCTGGATTTTTCTTATTTATGGTGTCGGAAATAGGTTTGTGAGTATCGTGCCAAGGGAACGACTAAAGCAAAAAGATTTATTTTAAAAGTCGGTTTTTAAATGGACGATGATATAATGTTTCTTCTTTTATATAAGAGATAAAAGTGGTGAAACATATTTTTTATTTAAAATAGTTTAGACTAGCAAAACAAAACTTGCAAAACTAATTTATCCCAAACTTGCCGGTATGGGATGTATTCTAAACCGAAACATGAGCATTCCAAATCTTAATACATTATAGCATCATCAATATATTGTACTCCAACCAATGCACGAATGAAACAAACAACATAAGCCACAAGCAAGACGACCACAGGAAATGCACTTTCTGCAGCCAAAGCCGCATGCTTTGGGGAGCACCCGCAGGAGGATAAAAAACTCTACTCAGAACCTCCATCAGCCGTGGTTTTGTTTCCGGAAGAATTGACTGAAAACTACGTCAAACCGAGGCGCATCCTCATATCCAGAATGAGGAAAGGATTAATTCCTGTTCACTCCCTTCCACCACCACCAGCAAACTCGTTGTTGTGTGCCCACATGCGTTTTGTAGTTAGTTTACTTGGCTGGGAAGAAGTTTGCTCCAGCTGGAGAAACTTGCTTGCTGAAACCCAAAACTAGATGGCGGAGCGAATCTCACTAGAAGGCGGGACGAAGTTACCAGGGCGCTCCTGTGGTTTACGTCAAGTTTGCCAATTGGGTCGATGGAAATCTCGCTTTTCCGCGCTCCAAACCACAACATGCATGCTGTTCGAACAGAGATCGGCAAGTGTGCAGCTGCATATTTTGGATGGGGGCTACGAGGGGGGCAAGATGGTTTTAGGGTTATTAATCCGACGAAACATCCCTCGACTGTAGCGGCTAAATGCTTTCAGAGAGGGCACTGAATTTCTGTGTCGACTACATTTCACCGAGAAAACACAAAAGACCACCCGGCCCGACAAGCCGGCGACGCCACCGAAGAGTACTTTTTGGATTTCCATTCATTTTGCGGTTCACAGGGCTTGAATCCATCACGCTGGAAAGCCTCTTTCGGTGCTATCCTAGACAAGGTTGCGAGGGAAAAATCGACTTTTTCCACGAAACCGAAGGTCGTGCTCCATTATGCTGTGAAACATTGGGAAAATCTCTTTCTCTCTTTCGCTTTCATTCTCCCACCATAGTTCACCGGAACTGAGCTGGTGCTAAGCCGTTATTACCACTCTCGAAGGATGAGTTATAAGTGAACAGCCGGAGGGATGTGGGGTTTAGGTTTAGGTGGTGACTGACTTCCGTGAACGATAGCGCATCGCTCCACAACGGTTGAGATTGGAGGAGCCTGGGCTTCTAAATGCCCTTCTGGGGGATGAATGATGCGAACTAATACGTTTATGTCTTTGCCGCAACGAACGGCACGAACTACTAGAAAATACTCATTACATTACAAGATAATCTACAGAGCACCCACCGAGTAAACAAAAAAAAACCAAAACTCCTCTCAATACCGGTGTGCACAGTTGGTATTCATCCGCTAACGACAAACGGAATGAAGCCGACTTTCACACATCCGGATAATTTGAGTGCTCAGGAGGAACATCGGCTACCCGGAATAGACCTCAACATCGATGGTACAGTCATGGATGCTTCTATCGCTAATATCGTTGCATAGTAAACTCTTCCCCTTACGAGGGAGCTTATTGTTTCTTCCTAACTCCATGGCCCAACATTGAGAATGAGAGCGAGAGCCACGGTGGAGGGAGTGTGCTGGAAGTAAATCCGACCAGATGATGGAAAATTATATTCCCCAGCCCATGTGTGTGTGTGTGTGTGCGTTGCCGCTTCTATTCAAACTACCTCCACCAGGTTGTTGTGTTTCGCCGTACAACCGGAAATTGATAGCAAAACGTCATTCCCACGTCCCCGGGGCTCATAATTTTCACAAAGCTGCCGAAGTGGAGCTTAGTTTTACCGGCAGCGAACGGGGCGACGGCAGCAGCGGCGCAACACGGTTAACTCTTAATGCGCCACACTAATTGGCAATTAGCGAGGGAACATTTTCAAATTCACGATACAACATGTGGAGTTTCTTTCCCCCGCCACTCTACACTGCCGTTACAAAACCAATGCGGCGGACACGGTCGGGCTTCGGGGTGCGGAGAAGTTCGATGAAAAACGTAATGCGCCGCCGTTCTTCACTGCCGCTGAAGACATTGTATTATGTACGGATTCAAAGGCTGAGTCTGCACAGCTCGCGACGACGATAAGGAACCGCATCGCCTCGTCCGACCACCCGACAGTCAGAGATTTATCAACGCAAACAGACAACGTGCCGGTTCGCTGTGACGATAGTGAATAAACGCACAATGTGCCTGGAGGATCTGTTTTCTCCTTTTCTTTATTGTAACAAAAAATAAAAGAAGCAATTGACGAGTATAAATTCCATTTTAACTTATCATACACAATATGATTCTCGTTCCATTCGGCACTGACGCCCGTTCCGGTATCTATTCAGGATAAATAAACC
>JXXA01015689.1:0-46545 GCA_000956255.1 Anopheles punctulatus
TTTTTTCATGCCTTGGCATGTTTCTAGCACTTAAAAATACTACGAGAAAAGAAGGAAATGTTGAAATAACATAACCAGAAAGTTGATTACGATTTGATGCGTAATTAAGTTTTAAAAAATACAACGAAAAAGGCGTTAAATATTGTCTCGCACGAAGCTCGGTACAATTGGCTAACAAAAAAGGCATCTAAGGCACAATCTCACGTAACGTTCTAATCGATTCGGTTCGCAAGGGGACAATATTATTACCAATATTATTGAATGGGCAATTTTACCATGGATGTGTTCGGTCGGTACATAATCCGCTTTGACGAAGTCCCAAAATTTGGCAAACAAAGTAAAATCCAACGGAACGGATAGGTGATAGTCACCGTCGCATGTGTTTGCTGTGCGCCCACATTGGCAGCGGTACATTCTATTATTTTTCCACCATTTACCGCGTGCTTCGTCATCAGTCAAAGGCCGCGCGATAGCGATTGGAGCGGAGCGAGAGAAAGAGGGTAATCCATAAGAACTATTATCGAGCATAGAAAAGCATATGAAAGCAAATATCACGAAGTAAGCCTCTTATTTCATTCCGATGCGCCCCTCCCCATCGGTTGCCACCGAGTAAACGGGCTAACGGGCGACCACCGGCAACATCCACACCGGTTGACTTTAATGCGATTAAAAACAAATTTCAGCCGGCGCACCTTCGAGCTTCACTCCCGGTGTTCCCTCCGAACCATCGCTGAGCCTGATTGCTCGTGAGCCTAACCGGAAGGGGCTGTGTTGCACCGACAGTAAAAGGATTTCCTCCGCCATCGATAGTTTTTCACCGTGCGGGGCGTCGTTGTTTTTTTTTGCGGGGACCACTCTAGGCACGCAACCCAACACACAAAAAAGCCCTTCGTCACCCGCAATCTTTCGTTCGTTCGTTCGTTCGTTCGAGAAAGGATTTCGTCCGAAGGCGAGAACGAGAACGCCGGTACCTACGTACCCTTCACACGCTGCTGATGCTCCTGCCGGACGAGATCGTTCACCATGCGCTCCTGCAGACTGTGCTCGAGCTTTTCTAGCTCGATAATTTTTGCCTCCAACCGGCGTTGTTCCGCCTGCAGCGCGTTCGTCACCGTGCACCGAACTTCGGTGAGTTTTTTCGGAAAGTTGCTAAAGCTGGCGTACGATGTACTCGATCGGTTCACGACACACGACGGGTGCTGGTCGTCGTGCAGGGATGAGCTCGGCCGGGATGGGAGACACCCGTCCCGCGAGGATGACGACGTGCTGGATGACGTGAAATCAATAGCATTATTAGCCGCATTAGGGAAAACGGACCCAGCGGTCTTTGCCAGCGATCCCGAAGAAACCGTCGACCATTCCCTCGGCACGTCGCGCAGTTGCTCCGGAACGGCACGGTATGTTCTTCCACCGTCGCTCGTCGGTGCGTTGAGTGGCATGAAAGATTTAAAGTAATGCCTCGGATGGGCTGCATCGGAGCAACGTTCCATTAGCTCGTAAGCACGGCGCACCAGTCGTCGTACGTCGACCGGCCCATGCGGGGGGTGGGCGAAAAAACTGTCTATCGTGCGTGATGCGTCATGTGTCGCTGCCAGAAGCGTGCTTCGGTGGATGCTACTGTAAGCGGCGGTGAGAAAGACGGGAAAGTACGGTTCGTTCGAGAGCACATGATCCCACAGGGTCAGCCATTGGTCGTCCGTGTTGCAGCACGCACCGAATGCCGTCTGCATCAGGGGCAGCGCGTACGATCGGGATCCGATACTGTGCCGGCGATAGAATGTCATCAACCGTGGTTCACACTCCGCCAGGACGTTCTCCACCATCGCGAGATAGTTGAATGGTTCCAGTGGGGCAAACTCGAACCACAGTTGACACTGGTTCAGCAGCACGGTGGCGACGGTTTCGAAAAGCCCCAGCGCGTCGTTTGGCTGGTGGCGCGCGAACGGTAACACCATGCTTGGAATGTAATCGATAAGCCCAAATACGGGACACCAGTGAGCCAGGGCGGAGACGGTTTTCTTCACACTGCGAACGGTGCGCTGATCGTACCCGGTAAATCGTTCGTCGTAACCAGCGACACAAGGGTGCGGTCCACGCTGCAGCAACGCACCGAAGCTTTCTGCGTCGTTTGGGAGCTGCTGCAACGTACGCCATATTATCGCTCGATACTTGGTCGGATATTCACCGTACTCCTTCAGAATGGACACCAGACGGCCTTTCGAAAGCGTTTCCGATAGCTACAAAGTAAACGATAAGGAGAAAGAGCTGCATAAATAGAAACCATACAGAGGAGGACTTAACGAACTTAACTTTCAATAGAAATTTAGTAAAAACACAAGGACAACGTAAAATAGGAGAAACACAAGAACAAATAACAAAAATACTGCTAAAAATTGTCACCCTAAAGGTAAGGAAAATAATTTTATCAGACCATTCTCCGCAGCAGCGAGGGAACGGATAGAACAACCACATCATTGTACCACAAGGCCCGGGACTAACCTGCGCCTGAAGAACATTTATCTGCCGTTCAATTTTAATTTCACGCGATGACCGCAAAACTGCATTCCCGGCCACACCTCCGGCCGACGATGACTTTCCACAGGCCAGCATGGCGGGTTTACCTTTCGCACAAACCTTCCCGATCCCGCCCGATGAAAAATTATCGCCCCGATACGAGTCCAACCCGTGCAGCAACACCTCACCACTGCTCAGCACGTTCGCAAGGATGCGCCCGTTGGGCGCGAGCGCGTATTTGTAACATTTACTTTCCGGTCGCACCGTCAGCGGTTGAATGCGGGGCGGATTAGTGGTCGTGCCGTGGCAGCCAAAATTTACCAGCATTAAATCATTGTCAGTGGTACGAACGATGAGGGTATGGGTCGCGGCCGGTTTGGCCATCGCCGGCTGAACGGGCACGAATGTGGCGTGTGTGATAAACAAATTGACAAATGCAACCACCCGGCAGATGACCCACGAATCCAGCGCCAGGAAGACTACGGTGGACGGACCGTAGAGGAGTACGTAGTACCGACCGTCAGCGGTCAGTTGGGCCATAGTGAGGCGGTCGGTACCAGCACAGGAAAACCCCCCGGGAGGGTTTACGGTACGCTCGGCATCTACGCCGAACGAGATCGTTTGCGGTGGAGTGTGTTTAAGATAGAGCTCGATAAGTCGTACGACGTTTAGTTCTTTGGCGAGCTTGAAGTTCGCTCGGTACGCTCGAATGCTGCCGCACGCACTGTGGCTGATCAGCGCAGGACCATTCGGGGCACGGTACCAGTGCCAGGTGTTCGGGCGGAATGAATTATTACACGCCAGCCCGTAACTAATGGAGGAAAGCTCGGTGAAATCGTGCATGCTGTATACTTTCGCCGCGTCCGACGATGCTACGAGAAGATATCGTTGATCGGAGCAGGCCTGGGCGGGTTTGAAATCGAACGCGTGCGATTGTGCCAGGTGTACAATCTTTCCGGGATGGGCTTTTAATTGTCGCACGGTGCCATTTTCACCTGGAGCGGGAAATACGGATTGCAAACATGTAATTTTCATAAGCAAAATGAAAGGGGTAAGCCTCCTTCCTACCCAGGTCAACAATGCACACGAGCCCCTCCTTGTTTCCAAGGGCAGCCGATGTGCCATCGGCGAGTCCTTCGACGACGGTCACCTTCCTGATCTGCTCGAAGGAAAGCTTCCAGAAGCGCTGTCGAACTAAATCAAACACGAACACATTATCCCTGCGAGAAGTACACACATTGTAGAAGAGATAAAGTGCTTAAACGATCCTTCTTCCTTTCCCCACCTATGATCAACCGCGAACAATCGCTCGTTGTTGGCACTAAATCCGGCCACCGTAAAACGAATCCGCCGCACCGTCCCGTCCGCTTGGTCCCGGACGGTATGATGAATGTTTAGCAGTACGCTGCAGACGAAAATCAACATGAACAGGATGCAGTCGCACAAAAAAATCCGCTCGTAAACTTACCCATCGTTGGTGGAATTGAATTTAAAGGCTGCTTTAACACCGTTCTGACGGTCGAAATTGCCCGCATTAACGTCCATGGCAGGCGTACTTGAGAGTTGGAAACTTTTTTTATTAACAATCAAAACGTCTATTACTCGGCCGGCAGCACAGAGCACTAAAATGTCAATTTAAGGCAATGCAGCAACAGAAAAAAGCGTATATGAACGCACTTATTTACACTTCGACACAGTGTTTACACCCGACTCGACACTTTGATCGGCAACGCTTTGACGTCCAACACCATCAAAGATGCGTGGTCGTCATGGCAACAGGTTGCACAAGCAATAGCAGATGCAAGCGGTCAACGCGATGACACCAATACACGCGCAAACTACGACGCGATGTAGAAACAGCTGACACCGCATTTGCATTGCGTCGTAACGAACGTGCGCTTTGTTTACTCGCTACGATTCCAGCCTGTTTTGCTTCGCTTCCGCGTTACCAACATAGTATGTTTTGTGTTTAGAAAGAAATGAATGTTTGAACAAGATCTATTTATAAGTAACGTGCTGCCTGCTTGTGACTTTAATTCAAAATTATTTATTCGAATTATAACTAAGCAATTATAACTGCTTTAGAAAAACAGTACCTTCAAAAATAGACAATTTATATAGCTCATCTCGTTCCAACTTATCCAAAATTTACATTTCTTTCGCTGACGAGAAACACTAAACCACCATGGTGTAAACATTAGCAGATCTTACAGCTCTACGTAAATAGTTTATTTAAAACAAAAATGTATCTGACAACGAACCGCAAAACTGGTTAATATGTATCCGGCGAAAAATGCAAGCAAATATATGGATCAACAATGGGAGAGGATGGTCGAAAATAATTGACTTTTGGCCTACATAAATAGATATGAGCGGGTGCTTTGATGCCTTTCTTGTGTTTTTGTAATAATAGCTATGCTAGCGTGTATTGTCCCGGGCGTTTGTGACTCATTTCCCTTGTTTGGTCAAGCCATATGACGCATGAGAGGAAGAGATCTATTTACGTGTCACGGTGGTTGCTATGCTTGCTGTAAATAGTTCTACTCCTCCTTCTTCTTCGCACCCTCCAAATCGTTACAATGTCATCTCAGCCAAACAAACACGCAGGGTCAACGATTGTTTGGAATTAATACTTCCCAAATGCTCCTCCTCAATTGCCGCTTGTCTAACGCGCACGCATTTATGTACTTCCCATTTGATGTTTGATGAAATCTCGAACGAAATCTGAAAACCCGTTTTTGCAAGCGTTCGTTCGTTCGTTCGCTTCCCTCCGTGAATATCGCGAAAATGTAAACTAATTTCTCCGATACAACATACAACACCCGCAAAAAAAAAAACAAAAGTGCGCGCGTGTCTAGCCATCGTCATCATCGCTCGGAGGTGTAGGTGTTTCTCTGTATATATGTATGTATATAAATATAAAAAGCTATCACAAATCTCTCTAAATCGAGCAATTGCAGGATCCGTGTGGGTTACGGTTTCGGTGCTACGCAGAGCAGTCGGGGAAGAAAATCGGGGTAAAGAAAAACCGCCTGTCCAGCACACAAACACTCCAACACGCACACGCAGAACGCCACCGCTATTGCTTTAGTAGCAGCACCAACCGACGCGCTGCTCGTCCCCGTGCGCTATATGATCCCGGCTCCACGAGGGCGTTTCGAGCCGGCCGATACCGTCGCTAAGTATACTGTCATTTTCCACCGGAATACCCATCTGCACGACACCGTTCACTCCTGAAATGGAACCGAAGGTGAAGAAACAACACATCTCAGCAGGTCCCATTAAAATGGACAGAAAAACGAGGGGAAAAACACTTACTTGTCGAGTAACCGGACAGTACGAGCGAATCATTCGATTCGTATCGTTTCAGAGATGAGCAAACGTCTTCACCGGAGAGCTTTATTAATCCTACCGCTATCGATATGAACACTTGTTCGATACCCTGCGAAAGGAAACAATAAAATAGGCATTATTGCAGAATTCTATTATGTTTCATTCATTTTTAAGACATATTTGGTCATCAATTGACGTTGGATGTATATTTTTTAGGACTTCTCTGGTGGCATAAAAACTGATCTATAAGCGGAGAATAATTACGACATAGTGTGTGGGGGAATGAAAACATACGAAAACCCTGTATGATAAGAAGAATTTTAAATGTATCGTTCTTAAGCATTCGAACAAATTCGAAATTAGATTACTTATGGTTATCGACACTGTTTTGAAAGCATAACGTTTAATGGAACCGAAAAAACAGCCAGCCCTGAAACAACGAATACCGGTTTTCTACCAAGAGCGCATACCTGATCGTGTAAGGCCGATGTCTCGAAGTAGTTGCCACCGATCGAGTTCGCGTACAGCATTGCTTCTTCCCGGGAGACGGCACGTTTCGCTTCCAGGTCGAGCTTGTTGCCAACGAGTGACAGTACCATCGGTTCCTGCACATTGCGCTGCAGCTCCTGTACCCAGCCTTTGATTTCGTTGAAGGAATTGTACTGCGTAAGATCGAACACGAGTAGGGCGGCGTTTGCGTTCCGATAGTACAGTGGTGCCATCGCCTTAAACCGTTCCTGACCGGCCGTGTCCCAAACCTGACAAACGATAGACGATGCATATGTTTAGTGGAAGCAAGGATGGTAGCAAGGATCGTTTGTTAATCTTTGCTTACCTGCATTTTTACTTTGAAATCTTCCAAATTGACTTTGCAGGTGAAGAATGAGGCACCGATCGTGGGCGATATTTCCTTCGTGTACACGTTCGAGACATAGCGCACGACCAAACTCGTTTTACCGACACCTGGTGTGGGTGAGAAGTAAAATAATATAATCAGCACTATTGAGAATATTTTCAAAAAAATAATTAAGCAACCAAGATTCCGCAGCACGTGCTACTTCGAATGCCCGTTCTCCCTACACCCAAGAAGGATGCGATCACACTCGGTTGATAAGCTGATAGCGTGATTATGTCTTCCAAAACAGTGTCTATCTTTATGACGGTTAGGTTCGGCCTCACTCCACATTTTGTAACGAATAGGGTAGCTTGTAACAAAAACTTTCTGATAAGTGTTTTATTTTATGTATTTCTAAAATACATCATGAGTAGAACAAACAAATCCGTACACAGCAACAAGTTGGGAAGGTGTCAATATATTGGTTTACACAAAAAAAAGTAATAATAAATTCCTGAACCGATCCACTCCCTCGCTTGACGGAGATAAAGAATCGTAAAAAGGGAAGAGAAGGGAAGTGGAGGGCGTCGCGTGAAACCATATCCAATGCAGTATGGAGAAAAGAAGCGACAAAAAACGGAAAGAAAACTCCCATCGCGAGTAACATGCACATCCACAGGTGGTGTTGCTTTCTGCACTGATAAGCACGGTCACGGTGGAGGCCACTTTGCGGAATAATAACGAAATCCGAAACCTAATCCACGGTGAACAAAATTATTTGCAGTGCTCGCGGACTGCTATCCAACCCCATCGCACATCGGTGGTAACCGAGGCAACTTGGATAATGAAGAAAGAGTGAGAGAGACAGTGAGAAAGCACTGCGTGGAATCCGTGGAATGAAAAGCGTCGGTGGTTTTGTTTATGCAGCCTACTTATGCTACTGGGCAGGGGGGATCTCTTTGCTTATCTTTAATATTCTCCCCATCGCCTACTGCGAAGCGGCTCTAACACATCGGACACCGCACACCACCAACACCCGATTAGGGGATTTTCTTGTGAAAGTGAGCGCGTACGTTTCCATTGAAGACGTATGACTCGCGAGCGATGTTTCTTCTGACTTCCAGCACGTAGAATGAACGGTTTCAACGGGTGGCTCAAGGTGAAGGTTAACATCATCACCTTCCCTCCCACCCCATGGGCTGCTTTTGAAGGGGTAAAACACCAAATATCTTCCTCTCACCTTGCGACCCCAGCACGACAATTTTGGCTTCGATCGCTTTCATGCTGACGAACGATGCTGTACACACTGCGTCTCGTCGTGGACGTCGTCGTCTTTCTGCTGTACGGTTTTCTTCTTGTTCGTGTCTTCCACAACCATGCACCGCCTGCGAGGTTACGGTAACGGACGTATAATTGAATTACGTTTCTCGTGCAATACGAGCGCACACGAGCGCGTGGAAAAACCTAACTAGTAGACGAGACGAACGAGCTTTTCCAGCATCCGATGTTAATAGCGAGTTTCATCGAAATGCGTCACGACGAAGGTGCCAGGTTTGCGATAACCCTGTCACTGTGATTGACCCGTTCCCGGTGGCGCTTCTTCAACCGTTTGCGCCTCTTACAGCGAGCTCCACGGGTCCAATCGCTACCGTCGGATTCTTCTTCAGCGGGTAGTTTGTAGTTGCAGGCCACTGGACGGCACCTTTCGCTCATAGCGTTCGCAGCACCATTCGTACGGTAAATTGTTTCTCGTTTTTCGCTTTTCCGCTCCGAAATCCACGGACACGAGACAAAGGCAAACGCACACACGCACTCGATGGGCGAAAGGACGAACAAACGCGACACAAACGCAGTTGCACTTTTTTCGTCTGAACACAATGTATTTTTCACGATCGTTGCTTGCTGCGTGTAACGCCTTGTTTTCAACAGGATTTTTTCTCGTTCATGTAACTCTGATATTCTTTTTGCTTTTTCTCCATCTACGAGCGATGAGGGACACGTTCCGCTTTCCTTCTTTCCCAGAGCAGTATTTGTGGAAAATCGTTCGTATGTTGACAACCCGTTGGTATTTGTGTTGGAGTAGATTTTGTAAACAAAGGGTTGATGGATGTGGGATTTGACGGATACACGATATGTTTATGAATCTACACAGGAGGCCTCTCTCTACCTGCATGCTATTGTTAAATTGAACATATTCAACTGTTTTATTTGATTCTTTATCAACTGTTTGAGATTTCCTCTACTTGTTTGGTATTTAAATTATCATATAAACAATAAAATTTTGCATTTTTCCCCGTTCAAAATAATCTTCATTTATCGCTTATACTTCATCTTGAAATATAATGCCACCATGTTGTGAAGTTTTTCGCTTACCCGTGTTCCAAACAGTTTATATCCGAAAGTATTATTCGTCTTGGAAACTGATTCAAATTAGGAAGATAGCATTAATTTTGGGCATGATAATGTTCTTTGCAAGTTGATTGTGTGTGCTCAGTTGCATATTGCGCCTTAATCACGATAGCTGATCTACAGAACCAGATTCATTGTACTTCATCGCCGAGCATATCCAAAGCACCGCAGATACGATCAGTGTAAAGTAGATTCTATATTAATTTTCAACTATGAGCGATTCACTGCCAGAAACTAACCGGGAAGAGGTGATGGCCCGGCATCGCAAGGAAAAAAAGGAACTCCAGAGCAAGATACAATCGATGAAGAAAATGAAGGTGGACAAAAAGAAAAAGAAGGAAATACAAGAGGAGATTGCTAACCTGGAGCAGGAAATAGAACAGCGTCATGCGGAGGAACTGAACCGGTTGAACATTGCCGACCAAGCAGAGCCACCCAACACAACACAGGACACGAGCGAAGAAGTGAACGACGAATGCACCAATGGTACAGAAGAGAAACCGGAACCTCGGCTCTCGAAAGCTCAACGGCGAAGGGACAAAAAAGCACAAGACAATCGAGAGCGCGATGCCCAGATCAAGAAGGAAGAAGCTCTGCTGCAGAAATCTTCTCCTCGCATTATCGAAAACAATCGTATCAACGAAATCCTCCTTAAGCGAGGTATGCTTTCTTACGCCGTTCCGGCTGACGGTGACTGCCTCTATAATGCCATCAACCATCAGCTCGAGCAGCTCGGAATCGCAGCCCCCAGCGTCCCGGAATTACGCCATCTAGCTGCGGATAACATCGAGGCCAACCGGGATACGATGATATGCTACATGAGCAACCCGGACTCGGGTGATATGCTTAGTCCGGCCGAGTTCGACAAGTACTGCCACCAGGTACGAGCCACTAAGGCGTGGGGTGGTGAGATTGAAATTAAAGCGCTGTCCAGTAGTCTCAAGTGTCCGATTGAAGTGATACAGGCCGTCGGTCCGACGACTGTGCACGGGGAGGGCGAAGATGCGAAACGAAAGCTGGTGCTTACGTATCACCGGCATATGTATCGACTGGGAGAGCATTATAATTCTACAAAAATGTTGCCACCGAAATCGGTTGACGAGGAAGACAATTGAATCACAATTAGAACGCTGTTGTTCAAATCATGAAACAAGACATTAAACAAAAAAGAAACGTGTACCGCCTATAGTTGTTTGTTGTTGTATGATAACAATTTGACAATATTTTGTGTGCATGAAAACAAAACATTCTTTGTTTTCTAGAAGTTCTCCTTTATCATGTTACATCCTTATTTGTATATCAAAAACTTATCGTTTTTATGTCATTCACCAAACAACAGCTCTGTCATTTTGCAGAACGAAAAACGAAAATAATAACTTCTAGAAAATACAAAACATTTCCTTTTTCGAAGCCCCTCGAGCTGTACGATACCGCTGAAAGTTGTGCAAATTGTGCAAATCTGTTAGTTGAGACGGCCGCAAAAACACTATACCACCGTGTGTGGAAAAAATCAAACAGAGAGAAACAATGGCGAAGGTAAAATACGACTGGTATCAAACAGAGACGGCCGTCACGGTGACGGTCCTGCTGAAAAATGCAACCGAAAAGAACTATTCCGTCCAATTGGAGCAAAACACGCTCAGCCTGCAGGCCGACGGCATCGAACCGATCTCCCTGACCTTCTGGAATCCGATCAATGTCGAGCAGAGCACGCACAAAACGACCCCGAGCAAGGTGGAAATTAAGCTTGCGAAGCTGATCGGACAACGGTGGGAAGCACTGGAACGCAAGTCGGATACCGAAGAGTCACAGGCCGTCACATCCACAGCGGCAAAGAAAAAGTACGATTGGGATAAGCTTTCCAAGCAGCTTGAAGCGGACGATGAGGTAGGTAGTGTTTGAGGATTGCGGCGCCTTCCGCATGCTTTAACGTCATATGTTACTAATTTTAGACAAAGGACGACGTCAACGCACTGTTCAAAAAGATCTACGAAGACGCTAGCGAGGATACCCGGAAGGCGATGATGAAGTCCTACTACGAGTCGGGTGGTACCGTCCTCAGCACCAACTGGGACGAAGTCGGTGCCAAACCTGTCAAGGTGAACCCACCGGACGGATGCGAGTTCAAAAAGTGGAAGTAAATGCTAAGGCGCTCCCCATCTCCATTTCGATCTATAGCCCAACAAGCAGTGTTTTCGTTTGAGGCACTCGAAATTAAGTACCCTAATTTTAATTTATTGGCCGAAAGGTGTGAACATACCGGGTATCGCATCAAACTGTCGAACTACTCTCGCACGCACTCATTCGGGAAGAACATTTTCAGTGTGTTTTTGTAGTATTGATCGGCTAGCTCAGTCGCCGGCTTTCCCTTTATGCCTGCCAGCACTTCCAGTACTTGGCTAGAAAATACATTCAACATATTTAATTCGAATGCACCTGTTTTTGTGTATGAACAAAAGAAACGTTTACATACCTTATCATGACGGGTTCGCACCGTCCTGCGATCAGTGAGCTCGGTTCCCACCTTTCCTTCTTCTTCACCGTCGGATATTTGCTCTTCACGTGGCGCGCACCCGCATGGGACGGTCGTATCTCGCACCACGGACTGTCCGTCTCCACCATGATCCACTCGTTCGGTATTTTCGCGGCAACGGTCAAATTTTCCTCCGTCTTCAGCGAACACCCGTTGATGCCGATGTAGAACCCGTCCGCTATCAACGCTTCGGCCGCCTCCAGCGTCCCGTCGAACGTGTGTACCACACCACGCCGTGGCAGTTTGTCCAGATTGCGATGCAGGATGTCGGTGAAATCGTCATGTGCCGCGCGGCAGTGCAGAAACAATGGAAGATCATACTTTCCGGCCAACTCCAGCTGCTTCTCGAAGTACTTGCACTGGATGTCTTTCGCGCAGAACTGCAACCGGTCGTAATCCAGACCACACTCGCCGATTGCGACGACCCTTTCACGATTTTCCTCGATTTGACGACACAGGGATGTGAAATATCCTTCCGGATCGGCTTCAAATTCACCGCACCGGGTCGGATGGCAACCTACCGTAGCGTACAGCCTGTCTTGAGGATGGTTGAGGTCGAAACTATCATTAGGTGCATTTCCTGCATGCGGAACGACTCGGAAACTCACCATCGTTCTTCAAAATTTCGAACGTTGGCCCACAGTCGGCGAGTGTTCCCACCGTCACGATTATTTTTTGCAATCCACCGTTCCAGCCACGTTGAAGCACATGCACCAGGTCAGGTTCGTGTTTGGCCGATCCGTTGTAGATGCCTTGGTACATCGGATCAGTTAAGTTCGCTCCAATATCTACAAGATTTATTAGAAATATAAGATAAGTGTGTACTTTTACATAACTTTTACCACGTTTTTACCTATATATTTCATCATTTTTGTGATGTTAGCCGATAGTAATCGTTTCATGAACAAAACTTGTTTTTATTTTTCTCGATCATCTGTTAGCTACCAACTGAACAAGCCTGTTTACACGAGACAAAACACCTCGTGCTTTTATTTCCCCAGTTAAATTTTACCATGCAGTATCGATTTATTTGAGTGAATATGTTTTTCACTAATTCTTTTTATTCGCAGGTTAATTAAAGATAAAAATGAAACCGCGTCACAAAGCTAACGGAGTAAAACAACTGTGCGGTCGCCTACGGTTGTCCTATCCTATCTCATTGTGTTGAAATCTTTCGTGGCGTTTCTAAACGATAAGTTTTACTCCTCCTACCCCGTTTCAGAATACCATTCCTACCGAGTAACGCAGCACTGTCAAACGAAACATCAACAATCATCATTTGTTTATTTTCTTTACAGAGCAAAATAAAGCTCACTGCAATAAAAAGATAATAAACAAGACACTGGCTTACGTAAAGTAAACGTAGTTTACCATCACCTACCGCCCACTGCCTTTGCACGGAAACGTGCACAAATGAAACTCCTTCTTCCGGGACGATGTTTTCGCTGGTAGCCGACTATAGTGGTGATAGTGAAGATTCATCCGCATCCGATTCAACCGATGAAGGACCCGGGGCGAAACGGGACACAGTACAAAAATCACACCAGACTAACCTCTCCATCAAAAAGCAATCGAACGATTTGTACGTGTTCTTTCCTCAATGACCGCCTACTCGATTTAATGCGGGATTTACGTTGCTTGCAGAAACGATGCCGATCAATCAACCCTTCCCCTGCCCAGCGCTAGCGCCATGCTGCAATCTGGCACCGGCAGTCGACCGATTGCAGGCAGCGTGTTTAGCAATCCGTTCCGCGAGGCGGAAGAAGCCAAACTAGCCAGCTTGGAGAAGCACGTGAAGATGGTCGACCCAGAGGCAAACGGAGCTGAACAGAAGCGGAAAGTTTGCTGGAGCTACAAGAAGGGCCGCTGTCGGTTCGGTAGCAAGTGTAACTTTGCCCACGGTTCCGACCTGATTCTGCGCAAGGATACCGTCGCAGAAGCAGGCGATGGTGGCAGTGAGAATGAGCAGGAAAGTTCTACGGCAGCTAACTCGATCGTGGCGAAGAAAGCGAACCCACCGGATAGGAAGAAACGGCCCGGGTTGAGCCGAGAATTAGTACCTCCGAAAAAGGTGCTCAAGATGTACCATAAGGAAAAATACGGGATGCTTAAGTAGTGCGCGGGTTAACAACACTGGACGCATCTGTGTGTGCGTAATGTTTTTATATGTTTCGCCCTTTTGTAAGATATATGTTTGTAGAGAGTTAAAATTTTATTTACAGCGGTGCGGCATTAGAAATAGATACATTTTATTTTCCCCCCCAATTAGCGAACGTTTGCATTTTGTTTATGTCACCGAACGCCGGCATCGGAAATGCGGACGATGATCCGTTCGCCCGATCGGATATACGAACTTTTCCAAACCTCCACCAGTCTACGATTGCCCGATTCGGAATGCGTTTCATCACGATCCAGCAGCAACCTCGTACCGGGTGCACTTTCCCAAAAGCGTCCAAGTGCCGGATAGCTGCCATTTGAGCAGGATTTTCGATTTCCTTCCGAAGTTGCATCGCCTTCGACCGTGCGTACCGCAAGATTTACCAGCACTATTGCAACACCGTGCGAGGTGGCCAATTTACGTAGCGTGCAAATTAATTTCGTTAGCAAACCCAACGGTACGCAGGAACTTTTCGCGTCTTGGAAAAGGTACCACAACGAGGGAAGTGAATCGATTATGAGCAGCTTCAGCTTGATTTTCACATCCAAATGCTTCCCGGCAGCTAGCTGCTCCACGACCTGCACGAGCAGTTCGGGAGAAAATATCCGCTCTACCTTGATCCGGGCCATGGTGTGTCCTAGATCCCGTTCCGAAAGCTTCCCTGGTTGGCTCCTATTCAACACCTGCATTATCTTTGTGCCGGAGAAATCACACTTTGTGTCGATGAAAAATACATAGCAGCGTTGCAGTAGCGCTACGTGCGCGGCTATGGTCATGCAGAGCTGTGTCTTTCCACTGCCAGATTCTCCGCATAGCTCATAGATTTGGCCCGGCAATAGTCCTCCGTGTAATAGATCGTCCAACGACGCTATGCCCGTACTAAACGGAACGATACGATCCTTGGCACTCGAACCCAATTCACTGTGGCAGGGTGCGGCGAATCTTTGAATTAGGTGGTCTTTAACGTGCGCGATATCGTCCGCGGTAAGGTTTGTAATCTTTTCCAGCTGATTAACTTCCACTTTGACGAAGCTGTAGACCGTGGTGATACGATTCTTTTGCAGCTTTTTCACTACATACTCGGTTAGTAGCGGATGCAGGTTGGCTGTTAGCGGTGTGGCAGCCATTAAACACGTTTAAATGTTTACCAGTTTTACATTGCTTGCGCTTGTTGATGATTATTTTCGATACTCTTGGATGGCGCGGCACTTTCAAAACAAATCATAAACATCCATCATCTACTTTCACGACCAGTAAACATCGAATTGTCAAAATTAATCAACAGAAAAAGAAAAAGAATGATTTTAAAACAGCAACGGCCGGTTGTTTTTCATTGATGTTTAACATGTTAAATTCACATGTTCTACAATGTTTGCAATGCAGGAACCTAAAAAAAAACAAGCATTGCATGTGCAACCTTCAACAGATGATTGAAATTTAACCCACACAGTTACCTAATATCACCACTTCCAGTTGCGCAATCGTTGATGAATTTCAAATTAAAACCCAACCATTAGGTTATACATATCGGCGTGTATTCGCTGTCCGGTAAACAATAAGGCATTCTACTTAATATATTGCTGCTTGCAAATGTGTTCCTATGCTAATATTTTCTTTTCATCATTGGAAGTGATTGTTAGTACAGGTACAGAAGATTATCGCAGTATCGATATTATGTTAGTGCGATTAAGGGTCAGTCAGTTTTATGGACTACATAAAACAATGCATCCGATTGTATGAAAAAGAATGTAATTTGTACTTTTGGAATAACCTTTTCAACTAATTTGCTATGTCTTTTCCAAAAGTTCTAACTTTTGTATCCTTATTCTAAGAATAGTAGCAAACCATTAGCCATGAACGCGATGCGACGCATCATTATTTTTTTTTATCATTTTAATCTGCTTTTTAACGGATTTGCTCCATAGTGGGATACCAGTGATCGACGTCTACATTACTAAGTTGAGCGCTAGAACGGGAAGCGTTTCATAAATGTTCGATACACATATTATCAAGGTTAATAGATTCACAAAATACTCAACAGGGGCTTTACAAGACTTCTGAACGATGAAAAAGTTTTTTTTTTATCGCAAATATGGTTGAACCATAGGATTTCAGAACCGAATACACCACGTAGTTTAAATCAAAACCGAGCTTTGCTGACATCGAACATGCTTGCTCATCCTAGGCGGGGTATGACACATACAGCGCACAAGTTGACGTTTTACTGCTGGTCAAACTCGAACACGCCATCACTACCGTTTCCGGCAGCCTCGAGAGAACAGAAGCATTTGCCGTCGCGTTGGTTTCCACACGGTTCGCGTGAGAGGAAAAAAGTTAACTTTTCAGCCCTCCACCCGAAAACACACAAAGAAGTGCAAATTGCTGTGTGCGCCCGCAAGGCGGAAAGCGAAAAGCGACTCCGGATGTGGCCAAACGGATGCAGAATCGGTGCAAACGCGTCATGAGTGCATTTATCGTCCGTTCGGGATCGAAATTGCCCTCCAGTTGAGGTATGGTACGCCCGGGGATGAGCCAACGCGTTTTTCGTTTCGCACACACGCGCACACACACATTCACATCCCGGGAACGACGGGCTCGGCCCGTGAACGAAAAAGCAAGATGGCTGCCGCTGGGGTTTTTTTTCTCTTCCGTGCCGTTTCTTCCTCTCGAGACTGTTCGCGATGCGTTACCGTGTATGCGCGTGTTTGTGTATGTGCTTATAGTGGAAAATCGGAAGACGAGAATATTAAGTGACGCGTTGGATGAGCAAAAAGCCATTAAATTTGTTTTTGGCATTTTCTCTGCAACAGCTTTGCAGAATATTCTGCCTTTGCCGGTTGTGTGCACTACCGGTGTACGTGAATATGGCGTCGTCTGACTTTTTTTATGCAGTGTGTGTGATAAACGCGGTTCATGGAATTTTACCGTGCCCGTCGGCACAATTCAAGAAAGCCGGAAAGCGTTAGAGATTAAAAGCACAAAAGGAAGTCAGCTTGGTTAGTTTTCGGCGAAATCATTTTGACTTCTTTGATCCCCTGCTGTCTCCCTTCCGCCTGCTGCGGGTCAGAGCAAGCGGCGCCGCACGTTCAGATTGGCGCGTTTCAAAGTTTGACAGCTGCCTCCATCGCGAGTGGCGACGAGAGCGAGCGAGCGGAGGCTTTTCGTAGGCTTGTTGGCCTGCTCAGCTAGTGTGTATAATGATTTGTTTACAAAAGAATAGGAAAAATAATCATCAATAATGGTCATATTTACTACGATTGTTGCACGCTTTTCGTACGGCGATTGGAGTAACACGGCTAAAAATCACAGCGCAAAACACCCCGACACTGAATGATGAAACATTTTACTTTCGCACGTAATGAACGGTCCGCGGCTCTGTTCTAGAAAAGCGGACCAGTTAACAAGATTACAATCGAGGCATTTGTCTGATATGAGGCTGCTTTGGCACAAACCGTTTCCGGTGTCTCATTTGTTCGTTTGGACTGATTGTTTGTTCTTTCCTCATCCGTTTCCGATGCAGATGTATAAAAAATGAATGAAGGCGATACGGCGGGAGGGCAACGTGGTCGAAACCAAGCCCTTCCTGCTGGGATTGATAGAAAGCCATCAAGCATCAACAACATTGGCCAGGTGAGCGCGTGTTTTGCTAATGAAACTCTCACAATGTCCATACCATTCGTTTGTAATACGAAACGTTTCTTTCGTTGCTTTCGTTGCAGTTACCGACTGGCACGCACGATTCCACTACACCAATGTCGCGTTCGTTAAATGAAGACCAACAACAGCAACTGGAACAGTCTCAGCAACCGCAGCAGCAGCAGCAGCAACAGCAGCTACATCACCAGCAGCGGGAGCAACAGGGTCAGCAAATGCAGCCTGCCAGCATACCGACGTCAGCGTCAGTGTCGTCGTCATCATCAACCAGTAAAGGCTTACCGCAGCAGCAACCGGAACAACAACATTCGTTTCTGCCATCGTCCCGCAGTACTGGCAGTAACGCTAGTGGCAATGTGAAAAGCGCAACAAACGCGTCTAGTGTTCAGCAGCAGCAACATCATCATCATAAAGCATCTCTGGCACCTTCCTCCCATAACCTTCAGCAACAAATCAGTAGTGGTGAAGCTAATAATGCTAACATTACCAGTGCGATCGGCGGCGAACGAACAGGCAGCGGTGTTTCCGCACATAGCGAAGACAGGGAAGACACCGCCGTCGGTGTCGTCGATGGTGGTAGTGGTGTAGTGGTCTTGACGGCGGAAAGCGCCGGCACGCCGCAAGTCAGTGAAAGTGTTGGTGGAAGTGAAAGCACCGGAAGTACGTTTGTGTGGGGTTCGGCAGCAGGTGGTGCCAGTGGCGGCGGTGCACCGAGTACGGGTAGTTTAATAGTGGATAGTGACGGAACGGAAGGAACGAGGGGTGTGGTGGGAAAGTTGAATAACAGTACCATCCCGAAGACAAACTCTGCGTCGTCACCGTCGTCGTCCTTCTTGCCAGTGTCCGGCGGTGGTGTTGTTGCTGTTGCTGCTCCTGTTGCTGGTGTATCAACGACCACGGGGGTAGCGGCTGGGACGACGACGCCAGCTGTGGTATCGAAGAAACGTCCCAAGCTTGATACGGTCAGCGGTGGTGGAGGCAGTAGCAGCCCGGACGTGGAAAATGATATCAGCGCACTCAAGAAGCTCATTCTTGAACACAAGTATATGCGACTACGCAGTATCAAAGACAGGTGCGTTTTCGGCAGAAATGTGTCCTGCTGGTTTTCAATGCATACTAACAAAATAATGCGTTTTCACACATATCCACACAGATACAATGAACACGTAGCGGAACTGTTTTTTCTTCAAACCGGCGGTAGTATGATGGAATATCCCGTATGGAGAAAGAAACCACAAACACCCGCGTTCGCCAACTTCATTCGCTCGTACAAGCTGGAACCGTTGTCTAGCAACCTGGAAGAGGCGGGTGAAGCACTGAAGCAGGTATGTGCTAAGCTTAAACGTCTATTGCACTACTTTTTCCTATCGATCTCCCCCTCTCCCAGAAGCATCGAATCGATCAGCAGAATGACATGCTAATTTCGATTTGCTTTCTCTTGCCACTTTTTTCACCTATTGTAGCAGTCAACCCGTGCGCAGAACATTGTTTCCACCACGCCCGGTAGCGGCGTCAACAACTTTGGTGGCATTACCACCACACCGAGCGGGAATGGCAGTGATGGAAGCGTCGCAGGGACCATCGGTTTGCCGCAGGGAGCGGAAATCAAAATACCCGCCGTCGGAGCGACACCGGTTGCCGTCTCGACCACGCTACCTGCGGCCGTAGCGCAACTCAGTCAGCAAGGTACAATGTTTTTGACGCCCTGGTTCGGTATTTTAGGCGCTGTATTAGACAGCTGAAACTCTAAACGAAACACAGCAAGCAGATGAAAGACTGCTTTCCAAATGATGATAAATTTTACTTATTCGAATGTTAATGAACGGTCCGTGGCTCTGTTCTAGAAAAACGGATCAGTTAATAAGATTACAATCGAGGCATTTGTCTGATATGCGAAAGCAGCTTACTTTCAACAGTGGAACTTAAAACGTTACCATAGCAGCATCGAAGGACGTATGGAAGGACTCTCTGATGCATTGCTTATTTGGTGAAGCATTTCTAATGGATTTAAGTTGTTAATCGAAATTCTAATCCATTTCGGGGAAAAATCAATCGTTTATTCAACTCAGTGCTCAGCCGCTCCTAGTCAATTATAAATCTTATGATAATCCTATTATCTTAAACGTACATCAACTAGTTAAAACATACTGTACTGAAGAACTTTTATCAGCATAATCCGCACGAACCTTCGGATTGGCACATGAAGCACTTTTCTTCATTTTCTAAATTGTTTCTCGTTCTTCTTCTCTCTCTCCCTCTCTATCTTTCTCTTTCTCTTGTTCTTGTTCTTTTTTCCTCCCTATTTGAATTCTCCCAATCCTTCCATTTGGGCCCGTTCCTTCGGGGGGAGGAGAAGAAACCTTAACCTCTCTCATGGTAGGACACGTACCCGGTAGACCACAGGGTGGTCGCCATGGGATGGTATTTGGGCAGATTAGTGTACCGTCTGCCGTAGGCAACACTCCGCAGCATCTGGTGCCAGGTAGAGAGCACCCATACGATTTTATTTCTAACAATCTTAGTCTTTATAATATTTGCCTTGTCGTTACTCTTCTCCTACGATTAGATTGGTTGTTAAGATCATTGTTTCGATAATTGTTCTGAGACGTCTGTTTTGTTGTTGGCTTATGAGTTTCGCATTTGCTTTTAACAAACACACAACAACACATTACATTCATGTTAAAAGAGGATATCAATTCCAATCGCAATTTTTAAAATGTGTCGTAAAGTCGATGCTTTTGCTTTGCCCGACATTCAGTTGCGCGCAGTGTATGGTTTTTCAATATGTATTTTCCACATTAGCTGGGTTTCTGTTTCGAGGATGAAATGAATGTGTTTTGTTTCGGTAGTGTTGTTGTACTTCTTTTTTCTCTGTCTATATTTCTCTTTTTCTAAACGCATGCATTTTATATATTGAAGTTTCGGTGGTCTCTTCCTTATCTCTTCTGAAGGCTCAGTATTAGTGGTTTTTGGTTTCAGCTGAACCGGATTATTCTTTCGTTAGTGTTCGATATAGCAACCGTCGCTTAAACATGACCTTAAAAAAACCCAAACGGTGTATTCTTGTGGAATGTTTTCGATTTCTTTTTAATTTTTGAATGGTGAATTGTTTTAGTTGCTTGTTTGTGTTAACTTTCGCCAAATGGATGGTCGCTGTTGCTTTTTGTGTTTTTGTGCTGATGGTTTATGATTTTTCTTCTCTTCTATTCGTCTCAGGAGGCACGCCGATTATACCGGATCGGATTGGTGGAATCGGCGCAACGGCGGCGACTCCCACCACCGGCGATCGGAAAAAGCTGATAGCTGCGTCCGGTGCACTAAGCGGGCATGCGGTAAAAGCCGAACTGCTCGATGCTGTCATCGGTGCGAACGGACCGACGGTACGGGCTGGTATTGCCGGCAATCGAGCTGTTAGCGGCATCGCCAGCACCTCCTCACGCTTGCAATCATCGATCGCACTGAACAGCATTCAGCAAAATGGCGAAAGTGCTGGTAGCCTTGCGAACGCCAGCTCCTCCTCCGGCACGGCCAGCAACACCAACGGTCCGCCCGACCAGTACACGAACAAAGCGCGCCAGGAGGTGTTCGTCATGCAACGGGTACAGGAACTGCAGAAGGAAGGCCTGTGGACGGAGAAACGACTGCCGAAGGTGCAGGAACCTCCGCGGCCCAAGGCCCACTGGGACTATCTGCTGGAGGAGATGGTGTGGCTGGCGGCCGATTTCGCCCAGGAGCGCAAGTGGAAGAAGGCGTGCGCGCGCAAGTGTGCCCGCATGGTGCAGAAACACTTCCAGGACAAGGCGCTGGCGGCGCAGCGAGCGGAGAAGGCCCAGGAACTGCAGCTGAAGCGGATAGCCGCGTTCGTCGCGCGGGAAATCAAAACGTTCTGGTCTAACGCGGAGAAGCTCGTCGAGTACAAGCAGCAGATGAAGCTGGAAGAGAAACGCAAGAAAGCGCTCGACCAGCAGCTCCGGTTCATTGTCGACCAGACGGAAAAGTACTCCCAGCAGCTGGTGGAGGGTATGAACAAGACGGTGGGGACGCCGGTCGACGGCAGTAAGGCGGCGAGCCTCAACTCGTCGCGCATCTCCTCGCCTCGGCGTACGGGCGAAGGGCTCACCGGGTCGGACGACGAGTTTCGGCCCGACGAGGCGGACAGCTCGGACGATGACGAGGAAACGATCGCGAAAGCGGAAGCGGAGGCGGCGGAGGCAGAAGATGGAACCAAAGATGAGGTGGCCGCGCTGCAGAAAGAGTCCGAGATGGATCTGGATGACTTTCTGCGGAATTTGCCGAAAGATTATCTGGAAAATCGCGACAAAATTGTGCTCTCCGATCCGGACAGGGATGATGATGAGGAAGATGAGGAAGAGGAAGAACAGAACGAAGACGAGTCTGGTGCGAGGGATGTAAGGCGTGGTGCTAGTGCTAGGAAAAAGAAGGATGCGAAGGAACTGCAGAAGGAGGTGGAGGGTGAGGAAGAGGACGGTGATAAGGACTTCAGTGCGGACGAGGACAGTACGGACGATGAGGATACGATACGGGAGCAGGAAAAGAGCGAACGGAATCAGGATCACAAGAAGGAACTCGATGAGCTGAACGTAAGTATGGTTTGTCGTTTTGTGTAAAAATACCTTTTTATTGTTTTTGTTTTCCCCTCGTTTTTCTCCTCGCACCACAGGCTGACAATGAGATGAGCATCGAGGAACTGATGGCTAAGTACAAAAATCTTCCCGCGGCGGGAGAGAAGATGGAGGTGGATTCGGATGACGATGCGGACGAACCGGAAACGTCGGCGGTGCGGGAGCGTAAACGACGGCGAACACGAAACCAACCCCTGTCTGAATCCTCTCCTTCTGACGACGACGACGAGGAGGTTGAGGAGGAGGAGGAAGAGGAAGAAGATGGCAGTGAGGAAGATAATAGTGAAGGGCTTACCGGTTCGGATGATGAACTCAGCTTGGAGGAAGAGGAGGAGGAGGGGGAGGAGGCAGATGTATCGGATGCGGCGATGGAAACCGAAGACGACGAAGATGCGATCGGGTTGAAACATTTGCTCGATGATGAAACCGGCAGCACGACCCCGGAGACCGCAACTGGTGCCTCTGTCGCCATCGCCGGTAGCAGCAAGAGCCATAGCGAGAAGGATGACATGTTGAACGATGCGGCTGCCATTGCGGAAAGCATCCAGCCGAAGGGTAACACGCTGTCGTCCACGAGCGTCGTGACGCCGATTCCCGTCCTGTTGAAGCACTCGCTGCGTGAGTATCAGCACATCGGGCTCGACTGGCTGGTGACGATGCACGACCGCAAGCTGAACGGGATCCTCGCGGACGAGATGGGTCTCGGGAAGACGATCCAAACGATCTCGCTGCTGGCGCATCTGGCGTGCGTGAAGGGCAACTGGGGACCGCACCTGATCATCGTGCCGTCGTCGGTGATGCTGAACTGGGAAATGGAGTTCAAGAAGTGGTGCCCGGGGTTTAAGATACTCACCTACTACGGCACACCGAAGGAGCGGAAGCTGAAGCGCACCGGGTGGACGAAGGTGAACGCGTTCCACGTGTGCATCACGTCGTACAAGCTGGTGATACAGGACCACCAGAGCTTCCGGCGGAAGAAGTGGAAGTATCTGATCCTCGACGAGGCGCAGAACATCAAGAACTTCAAATCCCAGCGCTGGCAGCTGCTTTTGAACTTCCAGACGGAACAGTAAGTACAAATGCGTAGTTTAATATGGTATTTGTGTTAATTTTTCGTGGTCGACACTTCCCGGGGTAGCATACCGAAATTTCGAATGATGATACAAATTTACATTCATATCAACTGATTGGAGTTGACACTCTGTTCTAGAGTATCTTTTCCATTGTCTGGATGACTCTAAACGAGGCATTTGTCTGAATGAAAAAAAAAAACAACAACATAAACTTCCGGATCGCGTTTTGGGCGGTCCTAAAATAGTTCGTCAATGTTCGTAGTGTAATTTTCCAACGTGTTGTACACTTCCTTCCAGGCGCCTGCTACTCACCGGCACCCCGCTGCAGAACAATTTGATGGAGCTGTGGTCGCTGATGCACTTCCTGATGCCGCACGTGTTTCAGTCGCACCGGGAGTTTAAGGAGTGGTTCTCGAACCCGATGTCCGGCATGATCGAGGGCAACTCCGAGTACAACGAGACGATTATCAAGCGCCTGCACAAGGTCGGTACCCTGTACGTAATGTGACGATTATGATTATTTTCCTGCATCACACGAACCTCCTCAGCGCGTGTGGTGTTTCGGTCGCGCTTTTCACGCCGCGGCGGGGTTTGTTATTATACGTTCATTTTGTTAAATAATATCGGGTTTCCCTGCGGTTTTGCGGGTTTTGGTGCTTCTATGTTGTTTTGTGCTGTGTGTTTATGGTCGTTTCCACTGGTGGCACGCCCCAGCTAAGGACATGGGTTTTTTCAAATTTTCAAAGCTAATGTTTTTTTTTTTAATGTTGGCTTAAATGTACTACGATTTGGGGGAGAATATACTAAACTCTTGCGTTTAATTTGCAATTGTTCTCACGTTTCAATTGTCAGTTCATGTTTATTTTACTTAACCGATATCATGGCGGGTACATGGCGTTTTGTTCGGTTCCTTTCTTTGTATGTTATATTTTTGTTTTTTTTTTTGTGAATTTCGTTCTGTTATTGTGTTTTTATTTATAATGTTTTGTTGTTGTTGTTTGTGGTGGTGAATAATCATAATGTTGCATACGAGAAATCACGTGGTCACGAATCGGTCGAAATAAATTGACGTGTATTGTTTGTTTCCTTCTTTCGCTCCCCCACTCGTCGTTTTAGGTTCTGCGGCCATTCCTGTTGCGGAGGTTGAAATCGGAGGTAGAGAAACAGATGCCGAAAAAGTACGAGCACGTCGTTATGTGTCGACTATCGAAGCGTCAGCGGTTTCTCTACGACGACTTCATGAGCCGAGCGAAGTGAGTTTTGTCTGGCAGGATTTGTTGTACATTTGTTGGTTTTTATTTAACACGGATTTGTTTTTATGTTTTATTTTCAAAGGACGAGGGAAACGCTCGCCACGGGCAATCTGCTGAGCGTCATCAATGTGCTGATGCAGTTGCGCAAGGTGTGCAACCATCCGAACATGTTCGAAGAGCGTCCCACGATATCACCGTTCCGGATGGAGGGTATCAGCATTCGGACGGCTTCCCTCGTCTACAACATGTTTCACTACGATCCGTTCACTGTGAGTGTCTGGCGGAATGAAAGCAAAGGCAACAGCTAACTAAAGTGAAAGAGATCTAATGCGTTTTCTCCGCTTCTCTTCTGCCATTGCAGCAAATTGATCTGTCTTCCTTAAATTTAGTTTTAATTCAGCTGGAGCTGTTGCTGCCGGCGTACGTTGCGCACCGATCGCAGCACCTCTGCATGCCGAAGCGTCTGATCGAGGAGATCGACTCGACGCCGCTGCCGCCGCCCCGGTGTCCGACGGGCAAGCTACGGCTGCACGTTCGCATACCGGACGTGCGCGTGCAGGAATCGATCGGCAACCGGAGAGCCGGTTACAGTGCCAGCACGGGTGTGCGAATCGGTACCAGCCCGGCGATGAAGACTGAAGGGATGAATTTCGTTCCACTTGTAAATCATGATGCACGCGCATCCTTAGATAAGAAAGCGGCGTCCTCCATTGGCGGCACTATTCCTGTTATGGGCCGAATAGGGCGAGGCGTCGGTTCCTCGTCGGCGGTGATGATGATTATGGGCGGTGGTGGGACGGCAAACACCGTTTCTAGTGGTGGCGTGGGCAGCAGAGGCGCATCCCTTGGCCTAATCGCACGCAAACGAAGTGATAATGTGCTGCCCGCCAGTACCAGCGGCAGCAGTCCGATGCAACTACCGAGCAGAGCGAATGCCGGGCAGGTGTTGCAGATTATTCCACAACCGAGCGGTGGTGGTGGTGCCACGAAAGCATCCCAATCCTACATCATTGCAACCGGACGATTGCAGCCTACACCAGCTGGCCAGCGAACGAAGGCGGCTTTCGATCCTGCGCAACGATTGGCAACCGTCGATCCGCTTGCCACAAACACCCCCACCATCGCCGCCCCAGCTGGCGGCGTTAATCGAATGGTGCAGAACGTAGGTCATCAGACGCAGATCTCATCCACACTGGCTGCAACGATCATGAAGCAGCTAAAGCACAGTTCGGCCAAGAGTGCGACCAGCGGCAGCAGCTCGTTCGATCGTACCGAGCAGGACGAGGAGCAGCGGCAGCGTAATGCCGAGTTCTATCTCGCGTGCATCGAAGAATCGCGCAAGGAGCGGCGTCGCGAGGTGCTGGAACTGCTGGGACGCATCAATGCGAAGCGTTGCGACGCAACGCCCATCTATGGGCAGGATCTCCGCGAAACGCTCTGCACCCTGATCGACGAAGAGTTCCGTCGGCGACCGGGCGAGTTGATCCCGTTCGGTGTGGCCAGCGCGTACTATACCCGCCGCGCGGTGATGGCCCGGTGCAGTGGGAGCAGCAATGCGGCGGCCCTCGTTGCAAGCTGGAGTTTGGCGGAGGCGATCAAAACGATCGACCAACGGGCGGATGAGCTGCGCGCCACCATATCGAACTTTGTGTTGTTTGTGCCTGCCGTCTGTGCACCGACGCCGTACCTGCAGGTGTCCCATCCACACCCGTCGAAGCTGAACGCCGAACAACGCTGGGAAACGACCATGGCGGAGCAGATCCGTCCGGCCATTCAGCTACTGCATCCCATCATATCCGCCATGAGCACGCAGGTGAGCAAAAATCCGTGAAAGTGTCCGAGATCGTGCGCTTCGCACAGGAATAGTTGATTCAATAGTAATGTGTCACCATAGAATTGCTGACCAATTTTTAACCGGAAATTTTTAGAGAAGATTCCGATGGTGAAAATCAATATTTGCTCCAAAAATCGATCGTTCTGAAGTCTCATTCTCGTTGCGATTTTTGCAATGGAGCTATAACAAGCATTTCGCGATGCAATTGCTTTACGAACGTTTTCGCGTTGTTTTGCTCTGCGTTTTTTTTGGAGAAAAACTAGGATATGTGCGTCGTACATTTTTTCAATCAATAGTAATTTTAGAATTAATATCGTGCGATATTGCCACAGAAAACGTTAGTGGTCGATGTTTATACAATTCTAACGTGTATTTTATCTCCCTGTTGTACAGTTTCCGGATCCCCGCCTCATTCAGTACGATTGCGGCAAGCTGCAAACGTTGGATCGGCTGCTGAAGAAGCTCAAATCGGAGGGCCACCGCGTGCTCATCTTCACGCAGATGACGCGGATGCTCGACGTGCTGGAAGCGTTCCTGAACTACCACGGTCACATCTACCTGCGGCTGGACGGTACGACGAAGGTGGAGCAGCGGCAGGTGCTGATGGAGCGCTTCAACAACGACCGGCGCATGTTTGCGTTCATCCTGTCGACGCGGTCCGGTGGCGTTGGCATTAACTTGACCGGCGCCGATACTGTGATATTTTACGACTCCGATTGGAATCCGACGATGGACGCGCAGGCCCAGGACCGGTGCCATAGGATCGGGCAGACGCGCGATGTACACATCTACCGGCTGGTAAGCGAGAAGACGATCGAGGAGAACATCCTGAAAAAGGCGAACCAGAAGCGCATCCTGGGAGATCTGGCCATCGAGGGTGGTAACTTTACGACCGCCTACTTCAAGAGCTCCACCACGATCCAGGATCTGTTTACGGTGGACAACGCGGAGCAGGATGCCTCTGCCCGGTTGGCCGAAGTGCTGGATCGTGATCGCGAGCGAAAGGATCGGTTAAATGCGAATCTCTCGGCGGGGGCAGCGGTCACAGCCCCGACGGCGCCTTCGACTACCGGCGGTGGTGAGGCAGACACTAGCAAATCGGCCATCAATGTGTTTGAATCGGCACTGGCAGCGGCGGAAGACGATCAGGACGTGCAGGCGGCCAAATTTGCCAAAGCAGAAGCGTCCGCCGACCTGGACGAGTTCGATGAGAACATTCCGATCGACGAGGAGCGGGCTGCGGCGGCGGGCAACGGTGAGACGGATGATAAGAAACCGGAGCTAAGCAAAGCCGAGAAGGAGGTGCAGAATCTAATTAAACAGGTAAGTGTATGTGAGTGGATATGAGGGTGGTTGTGTAATTGATTATAGCTGGGTGTGCATTTTATATCGTAGCCGCGGAAGTCGTGAGAAGCAGACACGTTGTTGCGAAGTTATTTTTGTGTTCATTTTTATTTATTTATTTTCTTATAAAATGAAAGGAAAAAAATGTTGTTTTTGTTAGATTAGAATATTTCACGTAATTCTTAAACTCTGATGCTGCTGCTATTCTAGTTTAATTAACCCCCCAACGTAGGCAATGCAATCTGATCCGTTTGGATTGGGAGAAATGAACTAATTCGTCTAGAATATATGGATCATTTCACTATTGCTTCGTTGGTACAACATCCAATGAATACCAGACCGCTTACGACAGTTGTAGTCGTGTGCTATCAAAGTGTTCGTACATTACTTTTTGCTCATATGCTTTGTAAGTGGAAACATTAAACCATTGCCAATGGCAAGTAATCCTTTTTGGATTACGAGAAAAGAATTGATTCACATTGAATGTTTGTGGTTCATTTCGCTACTGCTTCGTTGGTATAACATGTTACGATGCCCAGACGGCACTCGCCGCCATCTGTTGACGTGTGCCATCGTGTTTCTCGTACAGCCTCAGCTAGTTGAAAGACGTTTTACTCAAATACTCTAAAGTTTTTTTTTACTTTTAATGACAATAGTCATTGATTTGACAGTCTCTGCTATGATTTTCCCAACGTTAGCAATGTATTCTGTGATCCTTTGGGATTGGGAGAGGTGAACACCAAACATGTGGTTCATTTAACTTTTGCGACGTTGGTATAACAAAATACGACTACCAGACTGCACGCAACATTCGTAGTCGTGTGCTATCAAAGTTCTCGTACAATATAGATATTGGGATTATAAGGTATTATATTCGAAAATCGAGCAAAATCGTTAAAACCTTTAAACATGTTTTTCCTACGGACTCCAGAAATGTTCAACGTTTGCGAGATCGCTTTGGGAAAATTTCGTTCGATTTTTTAGCATTCTTATTTGGAAAACTTTCGCTTATTTTCTTTCCTCATTTCTTACCCGTTTCCCTATTGTAGCTGAGCGGCATCGAGCGCTATGCGATGCGCTTCGTCGAGGACACCGAAGGTACCTGGACTGCGGTGCAGTTGCGGGTGGTCGAACAGGAGATGGAACAGCAGAAGCGCGACTGGGAAGCGAACCGGTTGGCAGAGCAGCGGCGCGAGGAGGAGGCGGCCCGAAAACGTGAAGCGGAGGAGCATGCCGATCTGCTAACATTCTCCCGCGAGGACGCGAAAAATCAGGTTCTTAAAAATCATCCTAGTAATAGCGTTAGATATGGTGGTAGTAGTAGGAAACGGTTACGGCGATTCCGCCGCAATGACCGCTCCGTATCGAGGGAACTGACAAAGACGCGCAAACGTGACGACGACGTTGACGGTGGGACGGTGGTGGTGCAGGGCAAAACTAGAACGACGAATAGTCGAGGGCAACCGGTGACGACAAAGTTTGACGGTGGTGTAAGTAGCCGTCGCCAACGCGAACAACAAACGTTGGTGGCAATCGGTGGCGGCAGGAGACGACGAGTATTACCATCTGCTGGTGGTGGTGGTGGTGTAGGTGCTGCTGCTGCTGCTGCTGCTGCTTCTGGCGTGACAAACAAGCGGAGCGTAGCGGGCAACATGAAACCGGTTGCATCAACTAGCAGTAGCTTGCTTGGGAAACGAAAGCATCACGAAGAGGCTGATGATAGCCGCCACCACCAACAGAAGGGTGGCAAAGTTAATTTGCGCCAAATGAAAGGCAATCCGAGAAGATCAACGACAATTGATACAACTCGTCGCACAACGAAGCAATCTCGTTTGAGTCTTTCGGATGTGCTATCGTCTAATGTGGACGATAAGGCTGTCGAGCACGAATATGACGAGTGTTCGGAAGCAGATGCATCAATCCGGGAAGATAAGGATGGGTCAGAGTCAGAAGGGGACGGTCGGGAGGAGTACGAAGAAGATCCACTGGCAGTACCTGTTCCTATACATGCGAGTGCTAAAAAATCCCAGGCTACCATGTCTGACGATAGTGCTGTGATGGGCAAAAGTAGTACAACGATTACCACCTCCACAAGACCGATAAGACGTTCGTCAATAGCGGTACGGGTTGTGTTAGAATCTTTGGTACAAAAAACAGCTAATAGCGTGAGGCAGCAGACACCACCGATGAAACAAACTGCACCGGTTGCCACCGCTAACAGTCGAGTGAAAATGATCCGCCGAGTTCAAAGTCCTGTTGTTGGCAAGCGTTCCGTGGATCGTTCTTTTGCTGGAGCGGCTAGTGTTACTGCGGCTGATGCTACCGGGGCTGCTTCGGCTGCTTCGGTTGCTACCACTAGTTCGTCATCAAACGCTGCCGAAGATCGTTCTGTTTCGGTTGAACGGCAGGCGTTGAAGTCTCTCGACGAGTTTGACAGCGAGTGTAGCTTGGACGTGATGGTCGATTCGAACGATGCACCAGATTCCGATTCGAACCAAATGAACAACTATTACAGCAATTCGATCGCTCACACGCACGACGAAGACGCCCGCCATCCGAAGGACCACCATTCCAGGCCCGCTTCACGGACCGCCGGTGGTCGCCGGTCGCGTGATGCTCGCAGTAAGACCCCGAACGTAGCCACTCCGACACCGCCCGTAGTGGAAAACGCTTCTTCAAGTGAGCCACTACCAGCGGACGGTGATGGTAGCGATGGAGGGGAGGACGGTTCGTCGTCTACGGTAGCGGTCGTAACGCCACGCACGCGTTCGCGCGGTACGGTGAAGATAAATCTTTGGACGCTCGACGACAGTCCCATGTTGCCGGTCTATAAGCGCAGTACCCGGTCGAAAACACCTTCGCAACAGCAGCAAAATCACGCTAGCGATGGCGAGAGCGAAAGTTCTAGCAACGACAAGAAACACTCGACTACTACGATCGAAGACTGCCCGAAAGCTAACCATGTGAATGTGAGCTCCATCAATAAGGCACATTCAAACGAAGAAACACGAAACGCCGTGGACCAGCAACGAGTGGTGGTGAAACCTACCGCGAATGTTACCATAATGCGAAATGTTAAGGTTTTGGTGAACGATCTGTTGCGAAATACCGATTCGGGAGTTGGTGGTGCGATAGGCGAGAAGAAAATGATCACCTTGAGCGATGGTTTTCGAACGCCCACACCCACAACACCGAAATTGCGGCGCTTGAAACGATTGTCGAAAGTAACGTCCCCCAGTGGTGGCAGTAGTAGTAGCAACAGCAACAGCAGCAGCACCAGCGGTGGTAGCAATACGCTCGATGCATGGCTGACGAAAGGCGCTGGTAAGCCTACCAAGGAATCCACTGATCACGGAACGAACGCGATTAAAAACCACGTCCAGCAGAAGGGTGCTGACGATCCTGCCGGAAAGCGCTACGCGGACACGGTCGGCGACGCCGATGCTCCTGACGAAATGGATCCACTGGGTAATGGTGATGTTTGATGGAGAGATTTATCACGTTGCGATTGTGGTGTTTCGACGTTTGCAGCTTTCTTTCACGCAACGCAAATTATGTTTGCATTATTTTTTACCACTTGTTGACTCACGGAACAGTGGGGCAGCAGCGAAATTGTTGTTGCTTGCTTCCAATGCCTGTTCTCTCCCTATTTGTCTATTTCTCTCGCTTTCTCCGCATTCCCTCCTGTTAGACAACTGACTGGTCTCAAAATTTGTCGGGACAATGGGAGAGTCGATCGGTGTTGGATCTTGAAACATTTTTAAATAATGTTGCGTTTTTTGACAATATCACGTGAGTTTCCTTTTATTGTTTCAGTCATAGATAAACGCGAGTCATAGATTTTTTGATTTTTTTATCGTTTTACATTCATATACGCTTATCATACAACTTCCTGACACTTGTAATTGTTAAACAAACGTATTTGTTCTCCTGACTAGGGCAAATATAAACTGATTTATATTAAAGTGCTTTTGATTTTGTGTCGCGCATCTACACGAAATTTGATAAATACTACTCCATTGATCTGTTCCAACAACGCTAATAGATGTACTATGTCGTCGTGACATGTGCTATTCTAGAAGAAATGGTACGAACGAACGAACGAACGGAGCTTCATACAAATACTACTTCGTAAAAAAAATCATTTACATCACCGAATATGAGAATTGGCCAAAATTGGGATCATTTGAATCCAATCACCAAATACCGCATGCGAACAACACATTCTCTGTTGTCAGCAGTCCGTGATTATCCATCGCGTCGCGCAACAGACTGCTGCCTGGCGTTGTGCGCTTTGCTGCGTATCTGTTTAATTGTGATAGCATGTTATTAATATGCACATTGGCGTTTACACTATTTATTTCTATCATAATTCCACCCTTCATCCCTTTCTTTAACTTCACCGCTAAACTTTCAGAAGCTAGAATTTAGAATCAACCTTTCGATCGCGCGTTCGTCCTTGCGCGCGTGTGTGTCCTCCGCAAGAACGGTCGTCGGTCGGAAGTGAACTACCATTTGTGTATGTAATGCGTTTTTTGTACGCAATTCCTTTCCGGTGTGCAGTATCGGGTCTCATGCTTCGCTGCCTCACAACAGAGCAACGGTGAAAAGTGGAGCATGCATGCGAAAGTGTGTTGCGCTTTACTTGCCGCCGTAAAGTTCTGAGGGGCTGAAGAACGGTAGAAAATGCGAAATCATCCAAATTGCTGCTGTGCATGGCTTGTGTTTGAAGATTGGAAATCTTCGTCTAATTAGTTATCGTTAGTTGGTATTTGGCGTCACAGACTTCATGTGTACATAGATGTAAAATAGGAAATAATCGTGTGGTTATTTCCGCACTTGTACAGCTAAACTTACGGTACTCGCTGTCCAGCGATGAAATGAAGAGAGCACACGGTTTGGTGTGTGCTTTGCTGACCATTAGATCTTTTAACACAAGAAACATCCAAAACCGATTGTATATGCACCGAGTGCGGCGGTTCATCCACAGTTTCACAAAGTTTTATAGCAGGATTGGAAAGTATAAAAGAAAAATGCTCAAGCCGCAACCGTTAGAGATTTTAGTTACGACACATGTTGCATGTATACCTGGATTATCAGTTCAATAGAGCGATCCGACTCTTGTTTAAATATTATTTCATCAGATTATTTACATGTTCACTTTTTTGCTAAAGCATTATTATTCGCTGCTGCTTTAGTGAACAGTGTTACCATGCCATGCTTTATAATTTCTTTCGCGAAGATGATACGTAAACAAGGCTTTCTGGAATATTATGTTTACCAGAAGTGGAACACACAGAACAGCATCTAACAAATAACGCTAACACATCCAACCTCTGCTGCCTAAAGTGATCAATAATATAGACATACGCAACAATATAACGCAGAACAAATCACAGACTGTAACTAAAGGGGAAGCACTGACGAATAGCTGACTGTTAACGGAGAAAGGAATACTAGGATAATCCAAATGGCGTCGTTTGTGTGAGTAAGGACGTACGGCAGAATCGTGGATCCTGCTAAACGCAGTTGTACACAAACTGTTCAACCGTGTACACAACTAACGAGGATGGTTTAGGATGAACGAAGATGAAAAAAAAAACCAACAACAATACGATAACGAAACAACAATATCCCAGGGAAATATGAAGTAACAACAATGCGCCACGAAAGCATAACACATATAAAACAACGCAGGAAAGATTGAGCGGGAAACTGATACGATGAAAAGAAAAAAAACTAGCAAGCAACTGTGTGTTGCGAGAAAAAATTAATAGAATAAAAAATTATCCTTGCTGAGTAAATGCTTGAGTTGATGAATTCATTCCAGTACGATACGTTATTAGAACGTTTATAAGGAGGCGAGATTGAGTTTTCATGTGCAAATACTAGCGAACTGAAAAGGAACGGCTCACCGTACAAGACCGGAAGAAGAAGAAGAACGTCAAATGAACGGATTTTGGTGTCACAAAAGAGATCGTTCAGCTATTGCTACTTGCGCGCAGGAATGCGTTTTTGTTGTGCGAAGAAAGCGAACGAAACGATCCATGCTAAACGGATCGTCGACGGTTACGATGATAACTGGCGGGCACTGGAAAGAAAAATAAGAGACTTCAAAAACGATCCCTAGAGTCTTATGCAGGCCGCGAGTATGTGGTTGTGGTGGTGGTATTCTTGTATCTAGAGCAAAACACAGCACACACACACATGAAGAAGTATGCGAACGTGAAAGGAAATAGAGCATAACAGATAACTTAGCGATCAAATACCATCGATAGAGAACTGGAGAGAAAGAGAGATATTAATAACTAAGAGAGAGAGAGAGAGAGAGAGAGAGAGTGCAATTGCTACTACCTCGCGCACACTACTACTGCGAGGAGAAAGAGGAGATGAAAAATCCAAACCATACACTTGCTGTTTATTGTACGTTCTTGTCGTGAGATAAACACTTGATTTACCGGCACGGAAGCAAGAAAAGCATGACCCAAACGAAATTCCACTATCCATCGCGCGTTTATTTGCAAATCGAACTGTAACGATAAAAAAACGAGGCACTTTTTCACGCCGCCCTACGGTAGAAATGGGTTAGGTTTCGTTTGACTTTTTTATGGCACCAAAACAAACACATCAGCAAACAGTCCTACAAACATAGAGCCTTAATGCGTTAAATCTTGTCTTGAGCGATCGAGCGTACCTTTTTCGGCAGTAACAACGTGTATTTTGGGTCAATAATCATTACAAGAACATATGTGAAAAAAGAGCTTTGAATAGATCTTATTGATTGCTTGATCGAACGTACAGACAGGCAACAATATTCAGACAACTCAACAAACAGCAAGGTGATGATTTATTTTGTTAATTTTTTCTTGCAATTTCTGATGCATTCGAACGATGAAAACACTCTGCGGAAGATTCGGAAGAGATGAAACCAACGTGCTTTATATATTAATTAGCGGTATTGCGTTCAAAGTTTGTGTTTATCTGCATAGTTCAAAATCACAAGGAAAAATAGTATTTTATTTGCATTGCAACAATATTTGAAATCAATTAATCCTATCAAAAACAATCGTGTTTGTTGGCACAACAGTCGCTGTTGGCTATATAAAAAGAAGATTACGGCAAGCGAGCCTACGTGAGTCGAACATTTGACCTACCTTGAATGAAATCGTGCGATCCACTTCCGAAAGACGAAGCAATCAAAATATTGAACAAAAACGGCACGATCGGTTACACCCCGACCCGGAGAAGAGGCGGCGGTAGCAGTCCATTCGAACGCATCAGAAATTCATTGAGAAGAACACACGTTGTTTTGCTACTAGTATTCTGCAGAAGAACGCAGCTCCACTGGCACCGGTGCCGGAACGATGATGGGGGAAGCGTGAATGGCGTGGATAAGTGGTCCACCAAACATCTTTCACCCTATCGTTTCGGCAGCGAGTGTGTGTGTGTGTTGGCAAATCAAAATTAACAAAATAATTGTACGGATTTGTAATATCTCTCTTTTCTCTCCTCTCTCTCTCTATCTCTTTCGTTCCCTATCTCTCTTGCCTCTCCGTTCCTAAAATGAAATCTTCGCAATGTGTGTACCGTGTGGATATGCTCTAGATATGGATATCGGATAACACGATGGAGAAGATGCCGGTGAGTACAAGAAAGTTTATGTTCCGTTGATTGTTACGTACTCCTTCAGATGCTTCAGATTCAGTGTAAAGTGTTGCTAATCGCTTAAATATCCGTACGACATTGCAAACATTGGATAGATCGTCAAGTAAATAGATAGTGTAGGATTTCATCATAGGGATGTTGTTTTTATTAGATCCCGCATCGAACTTGTATCGTCGTGTACCTAAAACCCTTTGATAACAAAAAGCGCGTTTTACGTCCCTTTGATTTGCACAGTATAACTCTCTGAGGTGATGTTCAATTTAATCGATTTAAGCCTGCACTCTTTAACGGGCTGTTCTGAAGCATTTGTAAAGAGCATTTTCTTAGCGAGCTCTTAAGGCGTCTCACTGTTTACGGGTTGTGTGTACTAATTTGCTCGTTTGCTGCTGTTTTTCCCTGCACACCGCACCATATTCGACCAGATGTGGTGTCCACCGACGCCGCCACAGGATGATAATGATCTGTACGTTGATCATTCGCTAACGTTCCTGTACGACACGTCCGAAATCATTCCGGAAACCGAGCTACCGCCGGTGTATGTGAAGAAGGACTACAAGCGCAGCCGTTCGGAGGCAGGCTTCTATCCGGACGGACGCCGCCCGCCGAAAATTCGCCGCGAGGACACGTACTACGCGCCACGCTCGCTCTTCGATCGGCCCACACCGCAGATGGCGAAACTGCGCAAGGAGTACAAGCTGCAGCGGTACAAGGGCATCATCAAACCGTTCCCCCCGATGCTGGCACTGAAGCCGACCACTATCACGATGAAACCACCGGTCGAGCCGGAAGGCGGTACACCCGAGTGGACCGTGTACGAGGATATGGCGATACTGAACGTGATCCAAAACCTGCAGGGCCTTCCGCTGAACCTAATGCTCATATCGCCCGGTCACACCCCGAACTGGGATCTGGTGGCGGACATCGTCAACCAATCGTCGCGCACGTACCGCTTGCCGAAGCAATGCCGTTATCGGTACGAGTCGGTCATACTGCCCCGCGAGGAAGGCAAACTGCTCGAGAGCCCGAAGAAGCAGAAGAAAAACAAAAACCCACTGAAACAGTCGCCATCGTCCACGTCGACGTCACCACCGCCTCCCGGCACCGGGGGACCATCGCCGCCGAAGCAGATTCGTTCGATGCGCACTGCGCAGCTGTACACGAGCGATGCGAACGCCTCCTTCGTTAAGCTGATGCGTCAAAAGTTCGACAACATTCGGGCCACGCTTGCAAAGAAACCCGTGCCGGCGAAAACTCCACTCTCGGCTACGCTGCAGGCGGCTCTCAAGAATCCAAAGCACGCGCTCGTATTGACTAAGCATGGCATTACCGGCTACGACAATCCGCTTTCACCGGTCGAAATCGCTACACGCCGTGCCGAGCGATTTATGAAGGAAAAACACAAGCTCACCTCGGTGCAAGAGCAGCAGCAGCAGCAACAACAGCAGCAGCAACAGCAGCAGCAACAGCAGCAGCAACAGGCTCAAGCACAACACCAAGCACAGCAACAGGTTGCCGGGGTTAATACGGTAACGCAAACAACGGGTATCGTAGCAACCATCCAGCAGCAACCACAGGTAGCTACGGCAACGCTGGTCGGTGTGCAACCAATCGTTACCGCTCAGCAGCAGCAAGCGGCAGCTGCGGCGGCGGCGGCTCAGTCACACGTTCAAACCGTCGTACAAACGCAGCAACCACAACAACCGTCCGCCGCGACGGTTCAAGCGGTTACGGTGGCTACAACGGCGCAGCAATTGCTGCAGCAGCAGCTACAACTTCAAGCACACTCCCTACCGCAACAACAACAGCAGGCGGCTCCACAAGGGCAGCAAATCACGAGCACGGCCGGTCAGGGAATGCAGCAGGCGACGCTCGTTGTGTGTGGCGTTTCAACGAATGCCACCACCACCGTAGCCACGATCGTACAGGCTGGGCGTACTGGTGGAGCGGTCGGAACCGCTCAACCCGTAGTAAACATTTGTGCCAGCCCTAGCCAACAGCAGCAGCAGCAACAGCAACAACAGCAACAGCAACAGCAAATCGTGAAAGCTATCGTAGCCAGCCCGGCGAGCCAGAATCTGCTATCCCAGCAGCTGGCACAGGTTGCTGCCCAGCAAAGCCAAGGCCAAGGACAACCGCAGCAAGTATCCGTCGTCCTGACGACGCCGGTTACCACGATGTCGGGCGTGAACTCGGTCCAGCTTACGTCGCAACCGCAGATCGTTTCCATTCACCAACCGTCGGCTTCCTCCCAGCAGTTGCTGCAAGGTGGTACGGCAACGATCACTCAGGCCGCATCTTCCTCCATCGTAAATCAGGTTGCCGCCGGCCAGTCGATACCGCAGGTCGTTTCTGTAGCGCAGCTTGGTGGCGTTATGACGACGGGTGCGGCGCTGCCAGTAGCGCCACGATTCAGCCGACACAGGTCGCAACCCTGACGACGTCCGCGTTACGCGCGCAACGTATCGTCGCACCGACCGGCACGCTGCAGGAAGTGGTGCTACATCAGCGCTCCGGATCCCAGAGCCCGACCGTGGTGAGCGTGAGCAGCCTGCCCGGCGGGCTTACCCAAGCGCAACTGCAAACAGCCCAGCTCCGCCTGTCGATGGCCGGTGCGCAGCAGGTGTCCGGTGTGGTAGCGAAATCAATCTCCGTCGGCACGGTCACGAGCGCCGGCAAGCCGGTCAACACGCCGCAGATTCAATTCTACCGCCAGCAACCGATGCGACAGCAGCTGAAAGTTTTGCACCCGGGCACGGCGACTCAGGTTTCCACTACCGGCGGTGGTGCGGCTACCGCAACCGTGCTGCAGACAGCCACCGGCCAGCAGACGATCGTGAGCCCGGCCATCATTCAGGGCAACATCATCCAAACGGGTACCGTCGGGCAGACGGTTCAGGTGCAGCAGGCGGGTGCAGTAGCTGCTAGCGCGGGATCCACCGTGGTGCAGAAGGTGCCCGGTGGTGGTGTGACCACCGTCACGGGCGGTAACGCTACGACGCAGGTCGTTTCCGCAACTGGTGGTACGATCGTATCGCAAACACCGACGGGCGCAGTGGCAACTGGTGCCGGCGGTACGATCGCGACAGTGCAGGTGGTTCAGGGGCAGCCGCGCATGCAGTACATCAAGCAGCTCGGTGGCACCAAACACATGATCACGCGCCCGGTGACGGAGAACGAGATGCAGCTGATGGTGAAGCGCCAAATCATCAGCCAGCAGCAGCAGCAGCAGGTTCAGCAGCAGCAACAGCAGCAACAGCAGGTTCAGCAGCAGCAACAACAGCAGCACGGCAAACAGCAACTCATACCTCAGGCACAAATATTCGCCCAAACCGCTAACCTTCAGGTGCAGCAAGCGGGCACTTCCGGTGGGCAGCAGATCACAACGTTGGTCAAGACGTCAGGTGGTACGGTTCCCGCGACCGGTATGACCCTGTCGCAGGTGAAACCGGGCCAGCTGAAGACGATCAGCAGCCAGAACCAGGTACGGCAGCTGCAACTGCAACAGCAGATACTCGCGCAACATCGGAAGGGAGCGGGTGGCGGTGCGGCGGCGGGCAAGATGACCCAAATCACGCAGGTCGCCGGGAAGGCCGGTCAGCCGACGCAGGTGTTCCTGCAGGGCTCAAAGAACCTCGGCCAGGGTACGACGATGACTATGCAGCAGGTGCAGCATGTCATACGCCACTCGCACCAGGGCGGTGGTCAGATAGTGCTGGGCAAGACGGGCGTCAGCCGGATGATTCCCGTGTCCGTGTCGCAGCAACCGAATCGGCAAACCATTCAGGTGAGTGTGGGCGAGCGATCTCGGTACATAATGTATCCAAACCGATCTCTAGTAAGCCGGTTACACGGCAAGCAAAAAGAAGAAGAAGTCGGTATGTTTTTCGAGCTGAGGCTCATTATTCTCTCCAGATTCGTGAATGAATCTGTTCGTTGGCAGTTCTCGACTATGCTCTCTAACAAAGCTTCTGTCATTCTATCATTCCTCAGGTGGTGACTGCAACGTCCGCCGCGCAGGCAATCGCAGCCGGCAACATTCGGGGTCACGTGCCCGTACAAAACATTGGCACGATTAAGGTGGCCGCCGGAGGAACAACCGCACAGCAGCAGCAGGTTATCTTAAACGCCATCCAGAGCCAACAATCGGCCCGCTCGAACGCGAGCCCGGTGCGTCTGCAAACGACGGCCGGTGGTTCGTTGGTGGCCGTCACGGTGCAGCAACCGCAACAACTGCAACAGCAACAGCAGCAAGTGGTTGGGGTATCCGCTGCCGGAACGACCATCAGCACGAACGCCTCGCAAATCGGGGCTGGTGCATCCGAATCTATTCATGTTGCTGGTGTGGGCAACAGTGGAAGTGGTTCACAGGCGGCGGCCGGTGCCGTTGTCGCAACGTCGGCCGGAGCGCAGGTTGTTTCTGCAGCGCAGCAAGTGTTGACACTGCAACAGCAGCCCACATCACAGCAAACGCTTATAAACACGGGTGGCACCAGCAACACCACCACGACCGCAGGCATACTGCAGGTAACGGCTGCCGGAGAGGGAGTTGGCGGCTCAACCGTATCCACCAGCACCGGCGGCATTGCTGTCAGCGTTAGCTCGGCAAATGCTGGAGCTGTAGTCGCCACTGCCGCCACGTCGTCGTCGGTTCCCTCCGCTGGTGGTGGTACCTCGAACGCCGGTGGTCAGTCTGGTCAGCAGCCGGCACAGGTAAGTATGATAAAAAAAAAGCAGTCACCAAGTGTCACAAAGTAGGGAATATTACTGGGATGAGATTCGTAATGAGATTCGTGCATGGGCAGAAAAGGCAAAGATGGAAGTACTCGGTCGATTTACGAATTATAACTAGCGAAAGAAAAAATGATACTAAAACACCCGAGATGGCACGAGAAGAAGCTTACGATCTACTATACGCTTGACGGATTTCAGGAGCGCAGGATTAGTAGGCGCTAGGGGGATAGCGTAGAGACACACGCACGTTCGTACGTAATGTCGCAGCTGCATTTTACCGTAATAATCAATCATTCCCACGTAGTTTCACCGATACGACGACTTCGTCCATCAATCCTTTAATCACTTCCGAGCGGCATCTGATTCGATACTCGTACATTTCTTCACGAAATATACTCTCTCTCTCTCTCTCTCTGTTTTACTTCATGTGTGTGCGTGTTGTATGGGAAATTTCAACAACAGGACAATACATAAATACAGCTAATTAGATTCTTTTCGTTTGGTATAACATTTATTCTGAATGTACCATGCTTTCGAGCATTCAAGGCAGGTCATCCAATCAGCAGATGTGTACTACTACTAATACTACTACCACCACTCCTTACACTTCCGTGTCACTCTTTAGATAAAGCTTTAGATTAAGACATTTAAATGTATCACTAGATCATCGAGTGCTGTACATAGGAATATACTTAAAAGAGAAAGCAAATAAATATCCTAATACGAATCTTGCATAACTAGGCAATATTTCTCCTCTAACCTACGGAACACAAAGCAAAAAATCGCAACAATAAATAAACAAAAAAAACAGGACAACAGCAAACAAACACACGACCGGCACAAATGTAAACATCCTTTTCCCGCGACGGTGGTGTCCTCAGAAGAAGCAAGCAAATTGTGTTGCTACTACAACGAAATGAGCATGTTTTTGATGCTTTGGCAGATTGCAACAATAATCTTACGTTTAGACTTGTCTGTGTGCATGTATGTGTGCATGTGTGTTTGTGTGCGTTTGTGAGACTGATGTGAGTGCGTTCGTGCCCGTGTGCGCGTGTGTGTTGAGTTGGCTATATCTTTGAAGCGCTTTTCTACTTACTGTACTGCTCGCACGTTGCGTTAAAATGGCGGCAATCGGTCATCGGTATCGTAACAAGAAAAGGTGTGAGTGGCTCTAGTTTGTTAAGTTAGATGTTTTAATTGTACATTACCGATCTGTGTAAGAGACACACCAGCTATCGTTCGTGGTAGAAACATAACGCTCTGCTTTTTATTTATCGCCATAGTTATGACAGTGACGACAGGGCCAATCGCTACGCGCGCATATTGCATGAGACAACAACAGAAACAAGGGACATGTGTTTATAAATATAGGTGTACTCGGACGTAAAGTATTAATAGTTAATAATGGAAGCAAACCAGATAGGGAGAATAGACAAAACAGCAAAAAAAAAAAGAAACGTGAATAGGTGAGAGAATATTAGGAGTAAACTATGGGACACTTGTGACGTATTTGCCGTGGGTAAGAATATGGGAAGGGGAGGAGAGCGAGGGGAACGGGGAATGTGGTGTGAAAATAAATGAAAAACGAAAAAAATAACAAACGATTATGCTGCACAAGCCATCCTCAACTTTATCACATTCCATCAAACAAAAGCGAGCGGTCAGTTCTACAGCGGCAGATCGGTAAGTTTTTCGTAGTTAACCCACTCACTAGCGGTGGAACCGATTCGTCCGATCGACTCATCGGCCCCGTCGTTTCGCTTCCGTTCGGCTTCCTGTTCGTTTTCTTCCTCATCTTCCGCCTCCTCGTTGTGCGCTTCCGGCAGTGGTTGATCGTCAAAATCGACACTGTTTCGTCCACTACTGGGGCCTGCACTGCCGGACATGCGTGATGTGGCGGCAATTCGCTCACTCACCCGGCCCAGCATACGGGCCAGTTGCTTTTGCAGCAGCCCACTGTGCATGGAGACATCGGCAACACTGTCCGGGTCGCCGTGCTGTTTGGCCGCGTAAAGGTACGCTTCATCGAAGGTGATGTCCGCCGGCTGTTCGTTGGCATTCTTCAGTGGTCCCGTCTGCTCCAGGAATCGCACAACGGGCAGCAGGATCTCCTCGAAGCTTTGCTCGCCACTATCGATGACGGAGGGTGTGAGCAGTGCGGCGAGACACTCGAGATACTTGCCACCAGCGGGTGGCGCGTTGGCCGCGTGAGTGTAGCACATACGAAACACGTTCAATATGGCAGCTAGCTCGATCTGCACACTGTGGGTGGAATGAGGTTGGAGAATGGTATTGCGCAATGGTTGGCCCAAAGGGAGGAGACTTACAGCTTCATCTTGTGACGCATAGCTTTGAGTTGCTGACAAACTTTCGCCACGGAAGCGTGGTTGCGCTTTAGCAACATAAGTATTCCATCGAGAGCCCGTAAGGATCGCTCCTGCAACTTCACAACAAACCGGCGCTCAAACAAACGCATCTGTCCGGTGGTAATCTCCAGCTCCGTCTGAAACATGCGGGAAAGTAATTTGCTGGCTATGAAGCGTCAAACGGGTGATGCTTACCTCCAGCTGGTTCAATTGTTTTCTCAACTCGCAGTGAGTCTGCAGCGCTCTCAGTAATCCATTTACCGAAGGAATTCCGGTGATCGTGACATGCACTGTCGAAGCTTCCTTCTTTACCGTTGCATCCACTTCACTTGGGCGCCCGACTACCTCATGTCCTTTCAGGCGCTCCACAACGCTCTCCAGCACCAATGCCATTTGGACAAGTTCGTCCGATTGAATCCGAAACCGGTTGGTACTTTTGGCCGCAACTATTGTAACTTTGCACCCATCACCACCAGCGATTGGCTGCAGTCCGAGTGCGCTGTTGCTACCACCTTCAGCTGTAAACTCGGGAAACAGTAGCCCCAATCCATGGCCAGCACCGCTAGGTGCCGGAAGCACCGATAGGGTCAACTTGTGCGCGGCTTCTTTCGAAGGTTGACAGGGCCGAACGAAAAGTTTCAGCGGGAGTGAAACCTCCCTCTGTATGACTCTCGTGATGCCCTGCTTGTTGGTGTACGAGCAGAACACGGTGACGGTGCGTGAGGCGGGAGGGATCGCTTCCACCGGGTACATCCACACGTCAAACTGCTCCGTGCTGCGTGTGGCAACGTCGCGAAACAGAAACGCATCCTTGGAACATCCAATCGCCGCATCCGAAGTGACGGTAAGTTGTAGTACCTCCAGGGTCAGTTCCACCTGCACCGTCATACTAAGCTGACACATTTCCACGCACGTTCCAGCGGGAAGGTTCGTGGCATGCGTGCAACCGATGGTTTCCTCGCGCACAACGACATGCAGCTTAACATCCCGCTCGGCAGCAGCGTTTGCGATGCTGGCGTCACTCGGATCCACGCCGGCGCGTATTTCACGCTCCAGCTCCAGCAGTTCCTGCTGGCAGCGGGCGATCTCGAACGGGGCCAGATTGAGGGCGGGCACACGGAACAGTTGCGGCTCGGAGCCGAGATAACCGATGGTAAGGGAACCGGTGGCACCGAGCATTACCAGCGCCCCCGGTAGTCCGGTCACGTTCGCACGGCTGACGGCTACCGGCACTTCGCCCAATTGTGCTGACCAGATAATTTGATCATTCTCGTACAGGAGCAGTGAGCCGCTCTCGGAGACGACGGCCACCATCAACCGGGCGCCGGGTTCTGTCAGGTGTGAAAGAAAAAGGCGTGTTTTTAGTGAGGTTACAGTGCGGCTCACGGCTCACTGTCCCGAGCCGAACCTACCCCAGTACCAGCCGGCGACGAACGTGTGAAAGCAGATCGGTGAGTAGTCAAGCTTCCGGATAAAGCGCACCTTCCCGGTGTCGGTAACACAGAGCAGATTGTTTTCGCCCAAAACCACGACCACGGACTCGGTGCTGCGGTGAAAAAGAAAAGCCTGCTTTGATGCTTTCGCTTCGTCAGCTACTCCCGCCGCCCTCACTCACTTCGATATTTGATGCACTTGCAGATCCAGAGCGTACTCGCCAACGCACAGTGACCAGATGGGGTCGTGTCGGCGTACCGATTCCAGCGCTTCGGCGACGTCCTGATAGCGGTAGCACTCCAGCACCCAACTCGGCGCCACCGTCACGAAGCAGTCCACCCGCGGGATGTAGTGCAGCGGCGAGGGAATGTTCCGATCGGTGGCAAGCGTCCGTTCGTAGCTGATACCATCCTGCTCGAAGAACCTCAGCGACCCATCCAGGTGCTGTACGCAGAGGAACTCTCGTCCCTTCACGCCACCGAACGGGCCATGGCACAAGGAGAACGCCGGCTTCGTCAGCGCGTGGTCGTAGAGCGTGACGAGCCGCGTGTGGTCACCGTGGTCCGCCAATCCATCGACCGTCACAATTTGATAGATGCACAGCCGCACCGGATGCAGCACGGCCAGCTGCAACCGAGGATCTGACTTGTTCGTTCTGGAATGACAAATGAGGAAGCCATGAAAGGAGAAGGAACAACTGCTGGACAACTGCTCAACCGCAACCTACGTGGTGAACTTTCCGCTGCTAACTCCCAGCACCGGAGCGGGTAGCTGCACCTCGAGGATGACGTCCGCGTGCTGGAACACATTCTCGAACGGATCGCTCGAACCGTTCTGGTCGGTCGCTGGCGTTCCTTCCTCCTCCGCGTCTAGATCCGGCACGGTTGAGGCACCACCCGACGGACGGTAGATACAGAGCTGACCGGAGTGCGATCCGACCACTAGGCTGTCCTTTTCGCCCTCCTCGATGCCGAGCCGGGCACAGTGCAGCGAGAAGGAGTCGTAAGCGGGTTCGACGGTTGGACACTGTGTTTTCCACCAGTTCCGCACCTTGAACAGTGACATCCTGCTGCACGGATCGAAGTTATCACAGGCTGCTGTGTGGTGCGTGACGCCTTTGAAGAAAAAACCTGACGTGTGTTTTGTCACCTGACAGGAACCAAACGGGGTAGCTACGCGTGTGTTTGTTTCGCTCCGTTGCCATGGTGCACAAGCAACTGGTATGTGGCAGTTATTGCTTGTAGTGGTGGTTTGTTTAGCTAGCGCTCAACACAACGGCAATAATGTTTTGGAACGGCCAACATAATATTACTTAAATAATATTTGGAACTCGCGAGTCGGGACCAATCACTAAAAAAGCCAAGATAAAAATAGGAAAGTATTGGTTTCACAGAACGTTAAAAACTGAGAATGCGATATTCAAGATGAATTTAAATTTATTTCCGTCTTACGCAATTTTGTAGTATTTGTCTAAAAATATTCAAGCCAACGTCTTATTTTCCACTTTTGTTATCGTGTATTTTATCCTTAAGTTTTTTTTCAATCAATCCTTTTCTGTTGTTTATTTAATTATTTTACGAAATTTTATGCAATTCAATCCATTCTGCAACGTGCAAATGGAGTCAAAAAGTTGTAAATAACGTATCGAGTTTGGAAAACAATTCCTGCAAAGCCCGTTCCACGTTTTATCGCAATCAACCCCAGGGCAGTGCCGCACGCGTAAATATTAATTTCCCACGCAGACAGCGAACCAGACCGTGCGTGGGAGTTGATAGCGTGTGTCTATATTTAAATGCGCGTCGAATGCGTCAGAGCAGCGATAACGATGAGCTCTGTATCAATTACCGAGCCCGCCATAAAGCGGCCGAGCGACACAGGTGGCAATGCAACCAGGCCGGCTGGGAATAGTTTCTAATGCACGCCAAAAACCCGGCCCAGCAACCCGGCAAAGGATACTACGGAGAAGGAAATCGAATTCCAATAAATATTTCACCGCAATAAATCTTGTCCCGAGCGCTCGCCGTGTGTGACGACGGTGACGATTTTTCCTCCGAATTTTATTGCAACCAGCTGACTGCTGAAGCGGTTCTGCGATTTGAAGTGTAACCATCGGGGGGCGGATGGAAAAGTGGCAGTAGGCGGTGTGCAAAACACGCCGCTTGGTTACCGGGCGATGTAAATACACGCGTTCATTTCTCGTGCTGGGGGTGAAAAATCTTCCCAGATCGTCCTCACTCCCTTCCTTCCTCGACTCCGGCCTCCGTAACCGGATCCGGTGCTCTCCGGCGATGATTTACAGCGCTCGTGACACACTTGCGATTCACAAATCACACGCGCCACAAGCGCGAAGGTGAGCGAAATATTCGGTCGTATTGCGATTCGAAATGAAATGAAAAATCTTGCCTTTGGAAAGGAAAAATAAATCCACCACCATAAGGGAAACTACGTCAAACCCGGCTTTATTTTCCCGCAGCGAAGTGGTGGTAGGAATGCGGCTCCCCGGGCAGGGTTGATTTAGTGCATTCTAGGTGCGCCTTAGAAGTTCCTTATTTTGCCATTACGAACCGCTCAGGCGTTCAGCTTCGGTGTGCCCGGTGAGCGATTCGGATGGATCGCGGATCGGCACGTCTGAAAACGGTTGGGTTGACGGGCTGTAATTATTCCCATAAATAATCAAACACGCAGCAGACAGAATGGGCCGCACACGTGCCGTTCATTCCGCGGCTGAACCACGCGCTCGGTGGCGGGCTTCTTGGGCGGGGGGTG
>JXXA01015695.1:0-12414 GCA_000956255.1 Anopheles punctulatus
AAAAAAACACAAAGAAAAACGTAATTTGACTCGATCTTTTTGGTAGCTCTTTCCATTCGTTTACATTGATAATCTGTTATTACGATATTGTTTAATTTTCCAATGTTTAAGATAATATAATGAAATATGTGCAGGCAAACTAAGTCAAATTCAATGTTTGTTCACTAAGTATGTGGTATGATGCTGTGGTTTGGAATTCCTTTGTCGTTCGCTGTTTTAGATGTAGACATAAAGTGTTGTGCATTGTTATTCCTTCAAACCTAATATCTAAGGGAGTTTTCTAACAAATTTTCATAGTGTTTATAACAAATTTCTTGCAATTTTTATTTGGTTTTTTTAGGCCCATCTTAGTTCAAGTTCAATCGATGCATAATACTGAACCCTTTGTGTATCTATTTAAACGCATCATGCTTGTATTATTTTTACACTATAAACCCATCGTTGTAGTTAAACTTTCAATGATTATGTGAAGCCTTATGTTTAAATATATTCGAAAACATATAGGACTGTCCACGGCAATGTGATGAAAACCTGATCTCATTTTTTTACTACTCAATGATGTGCACCTTGCAGCCAGGCACGGTTGTTTTACTCCGAAGCCAGGCATTACCGCTGTTGGCGTGAACGTCTGTACAGAACGCAACGTTGCGTATTCCCGGAATCGTTTCATCCGCACATCTTCCCTGCGGAACGCCAGCAGTCATTACGGTTGCAGTGGAAATTTGCATAAATGATCGTCAATTTTGAAGTTTCGAAAATTGTTGCCTAAAATAGGGCAAACATTCGGACAAGCAATAATTGTATGTTTTGCTTAGGCACCGGGATCTCGTTGTTGCACCGAACCGAACACTGAACCGAATCCCAGCCAAACGGCGATAACATTTCTTTTCTTACACCTGGGTGTACCAAACACCGATTCCTTGGAGTATCAAAACAAGTTTCAGACACTATTTGTTGTTCGAAAAAGATTTCGCACAAAAGTTGTGCAAAGGACCGGCATTAAGGCGAGTCGATGGGACCTCTTAAAACATTACTGATAATTACTGTACTTTTTAATAGTACCTCACCAACATACCTCTTGCCATTGCGGCGCCTCCTTTTGGTGGCATATACTGTTCCCAGCTGACTCATTTTCATTCCTGAGGATATCGAAGGATGTTAATTGTATGTTGGCTAAATTCACTGGTACACTTCGGGCTTCGCTAAAGCAATCATTCACCGTTGTTATCTTCACTGTGTAACCTTATTTTTGCATCATTTCCTTTTTAACTTTCAACAACAATCATCATTTCGTTTTGAAGTGCTCTGTACGAATCGTTACATTCTATGATGCACTCACAATTTTGCACACACTGCACTGTTTTGTTTGCTATAAATTTCCCATCATTTTTCACAGATTTCTCGATTCGTTTACACACTTGATCTGTTTAGCACGATAACATATTTTGGCGATGTTTGACAAAAATACATTTTTACAAATTAGTTTTCACCTTTGAACGTCGTACAATACAAAAGTTTCAGTACGATTGGACGATCTTCCGGAACCCGCTAGTAAAAACGACCGAACGCCACCGAATGCAACCACATAATGCTGCGGAAAAGTACATAAGACCCTGGAACGAGCATGCTTCGATGAAGGAGAGGAGGAACAAAAAACAAGCAATGTCCGCTCAAACTATGTAGCAGCTTCTGTTGGAACGCCCCCCAAACATGTAGGGGTCACAAAACAACCGCGTGTGTATGAGTGTTGAATTGTCTCGCAAATAAAACTGAAAAATAAATAAATTTCAAAAATAATGATATTGTTTTTAACCAGTCGTCAATCGATTCTAATACTTATCGCGCACACACACACATAGTGACCGTCGGATTGCATACTTTCAGGAGACAGGCTCCTCCCTCGAAGGCGTGGCGCTCGTTCGCTCTCTTTATTTATCTCACTTGCACGAGTGAGTTTGTACGACAGTCCACTTTCCAGCATCTCGCTCCTTCGCGGTGCTTCGCTGAATTCGAGCACCGCGTTGCCTTACTATGGGCTTGGGCGCCGTTTCGCTGGCTAAAATAAGTCGAGCAGAGTCACAAACTTCATTTCCTCGCAGATCTTATAAAATATTGTGGATATTCTTCGATAAAGGTGGTAGCCATAGGTGGTAGTCGCTAAATAGCTACCTACTATGGAAGGTTTTTTCTGGAACTTGTGTTTTCTCTCTTTCAATGCATTGAGATGCTTATATGTAAGAAAATATTCGATCTAATGCCATTTTTTTGGCACCATGTACTTGGAATGGAGCCAGAACTTTGATCAGCGGAAGTCAGTGCATCACACCGGCCGCTTACCTCAACACTGCTTAACCGCAAATAATTCTGTTGTAGAACTGGGCTTTTTTCGTGTCGAATATGTCTCCGGTGCTGCTGATTGGATCTTTGATGTCGTCGCCTATTCCGAAGCTCAAGTTGCCCCTAATATTCCTACGTTGACGTAGCTGTTGGCGGAAAGCAGCTTCGGAAACAGGTGATCACATTATGGCACATCCACTATTATGTACCAACAATGACGGTCACACAATGGCAAATCGCGAAAGAGTATATGTTGCACGGACTCTACAATTCCCTCGCCGTGGGAACAATTAGCAGCAGAAGCGAATCCCATACAGTGTAGATACTGCCGAAAGAAACCCCGTCCTGAAAGTATCTGTAAGGGGTGATACGTTAGCTCACCAAGTTTTCTCTGAACCCCAACGTACGAAACGATGAATTCAACGCTCATTTCGACTGGTATCTGGTTTCAGCGCATCATTTCAGTACAATGTATGATGTTACTCCCAACTCTAACCGGCATTTCTAGAAGATCTCTTCGCAAACTGCTCCTATTGGGATACTCCTGGAACAAGCAAAACCTCATCATCTTCATACCCTATGATCCTTGCATCATTCGGAAAAGATACCTTTAAAATTCTGTCGTACATTTTTCAGACAGTCGGTCCAATAATAGAGCCTAGCAGAACACCAGTTGATCGCGGTCGGAATCAGAGTGTAATACGCGGATTTGGACAAGTAGCTTTGAATAATTGCAGTTGCAGTTTAACCGGCACCGGTTTTGTTACATCGCTGTAGCAATACTCCTCCAACTAGCCGAATTGAAGGCATTTTTCACATCCAGAAATGACACCATTAAACACCGTTTATCTCGACCGTTCGTTCTGCCGAAGGACATCGCATGTCCATTTCCTTGTCGAAGCACCACTTTCATCGCCTTTCCTTTCCGTAATCCGTACTAAAGTGGAGAAATTCGAGCTGTTTCAATATTCTGAAGCAATCCTGATGTACATTCAGGGGATTCAGAACCAAACGCTCAAACAATTTGGCTATCCCAGAATGGGTGGAATCTGAAAGGAGGAAGTCCGTTGTTTAGATTGATCTGTGAAAATCCCAGCTTCCAAAATAACCGAAATATGAAAAGTAAGCGAAAGATTCAATCGCACCATTCTCGATAAGGTCAGGACTATGATTGAGATTCTGGACCGGATAAAAAATTTGGAACGAAGCGGCGTTGGCAGCAGCCTATCTGGCCAATCTTAGTTCAACGGGAGCATTTAAAATTAACAAGACGCTGTACGAGCTCTAGCACGGACATAAGCCGGACGTTTCTAGGATATCGACATTGCTGGTGAAGGCGTTGAATCTACGCGATGTTCATGTAATGACGACCCCGTGGACTGTGAGTTTTCGTGGAAGCAGAAAATAGGTCGTTTTTGGATGATCGTGATGATGCAGAAGAGGTGAGCAATGAAGTTTTTGATCGAATTCGTAAGTCGCCAGCTCAACAAGGAAAACTATGTCCAGAGTGTTCCAGATACCATCGAGGAGTTACGAAAACTGGACGACTGACCGGAGTGGAAGCAAGCTATAGATACAGAGCTTTACTCCTAATATGAAAACAACACCTGGCGGTTGGTGAATTTTCCGTCTAGACCCGTTGACTGAAAGAGGGGGAGGGGGGGGGGTTCGGCTAATCCTGATCTTGGTCTTCGCGAAGAACTTGGACGAAGTCAACGTCGTGAAGCGGTTGCTAGCGGTTGATCTGTGCCGATGTTTCTGGGCTTACGGATTGATTGAGATCGAGCAAAGGGCATGATTAAGGAGAAGGAGAAGAGAAGGGCAGGAGAAGAACACTGAAAGCATGTAAAGAGAATTCCGCGCTACTTGTACAACAGAAACGATCCAGGGGGTTGTTACATTATAAGATTTGCTAGAGCAAAATGGACCACAGACATAAATGATCCACATTCTGTTTTTGTATACATGATTAAGATATATGGAGCAACAATAGCTTGGAGCACTAAAAAGCAACGGACGGTGGTGTTTTCCTCGACCGATGCTGAATCTCGGTGGCGCTGACTGACTGTCCCTGCGATGTTCTATGGATTAGTAGAACTGTTTGTGGACCTGGATATTCGTGAATCAGAGCCAGCAGATATCTTCGAAGTTAATCAATCTACGATTGCTGTTGTCGAGTCGAATGGCATATCTATGAAACTGAAGCTTACCGATGTTAAGCTTCATTTCATGCGCATGAAAAATGCGCCAAAAAAGGTAAGGTTAATTGCACAACGACAACGTGGATTGTTTTTCCATTGCATACAACCTATTTAACAATTAAAAAAAACATTACAAATTGAACTTTCAATATTTTTGCATTATGCTTCATATACTGTTTTAAACAATAAAACCCGTTGGAATAGAAACAATAGCTTTGACCAAAAATAAAAATTAAAAGAAAAAGTAACATTAAAAACCGCGTTTTTGAATTTTCCTTTGAAGGACCATGGGTGACAAGGATTATAAACATTAAAAATTTGTGTACCGTTTGTTGACGCTTGCATCGTAAACGGAAAACTTTACAGACTAATTGGAAAAGTATTGGCGAATGTTTCGTTTTACAGATAAAATACTTCGGATAAACCACAACAAGAGGGTTCAATCAAATATTTATCACAATGAAACTTAAACAATATAAAATCCTTTGTAAAATTTAGAAAAACTTGTTATATGTATGTAAACTTATTCGTTGTTACTTGACAATTATTATGCACGATGACTTGTAGTTGAATCTTCTGTGTTTTAGACTGACTCAGAATAGTGGGAAGATTCCGTTCCTTATGATCAGATTTAAAACAGTGCCAAGGAAACTTTTTATTCGTAAACTTCGAGTGTAGGGCTATTGTGTCCATTTTCCGATGAAGCTTCCTTTGTGCGAGGGCAAATGTGCTTTCTTTCTGCATCTCGCTCGCGCGAAACAGTTACCCTATCTTGTACAGCGAAGTCCGGCATCTTGCATCTAGCTCTTACACGCTGCCTCGCTCGATTCGAGCGCTCCGGTGCGTTTTATTAGAGACTTGCTCCGTTTCACCGGTCAAAATAAGTCGAACAGAGCCTCAAATGGGATTTCTTCGCAGAGCGTATAGAATATTGTGGTTATAACCACCGGAAAGGTTTTTTTCCGGCCCCATGCATTTCTAATTCCAGTAGTTTTGTTTCATTTCAATGGTCGATTCATTGGTTCCAGACTGAAACTAGTCCTCTATCAGCAGTAACACTTATCCTAATCATGCTATTTAAATGCTATTCTGCAAAAATGCAATATATCCTGCTTAACCTACTTACACGTCTAAAATGTCTAACATTGCAATTAGAGTGATTTTAATACCTGCTTTACTTATTTATAATGAAATATTTACATCTTGCACTGACTGAGCAGTGGCCGAAGGATAGACCTATAAAAAAGAAATATTTTGCACATTAAGTTTCGATTTGCTATTTGTGAAACAGTATAGAGATCTTGAGGCTTTCATGGCTTTTAAAGCACGAGTTTCAATATTCATCTTTTAAACCGTAGTAATCGTAATCCTCAACTGATTAAAGGGCAATGCAGTACCGTGTAATATGGACGGGTTGTCTTACATTACGTCTGTCTCTTGTGCAGGTATACGAATGCGAAGTATACAAGTACATTGCTTGTGAGGTGATTTCTTAAGGTTTGTTTTATCGCAGTGCCTTGAAAGCAACCGGAAGCATCTGTGTCAAAAACTTCAACTTTTGACTTAACACTGCAAACTTGTGGAAACAACATTAGCAAGGATGAATTACTGTTTAATTTTGCTTGTTTGTTATCTGTGAGGCTGTTTCCCCTTCATCCTCCCAGCCCTATGCGGGTAGACTCGATAAGCTGCTGACAATGTGGAACTTCATGATGAAATTTGGATGGAGATATATGATGAAGACTGGAACGATAGAAAAGTTCGATGGAGCTAGGGATTTTCGGTCCTGATGGGATCGCCTGGAGAAGCATAAGGATGCGTTCTTGAGAGACTTTATTTTTCGCATCTGGATGTCACCTATCGACGGAAGTTTCCATCGATTGTAGTTTGAACCTCCCACCTCACTGTACGGTTGGGGTTACATGATACTGAGTGCTCAACAGTTGTTGGCACAGGGTTTCGTAGCACATTTCCTTGTTCGTTTTAGGCATTGCGACATGTCGATGTTATCGATGCACGAGCAAAGCATAAACCGGAGCGTTGGTTTGGCGACACGTCAAATCGAAAACTAGCCCATTCTCAATACCAGGCGCGGTAAGAAAACAGGTGCGATAGCATACTTGTTGCGTCAAGCCGTGCGTCTAGCAGCAGCTCAGGAGATTGCCGAAGAGTGTGCTGGTAAGAGTGACAATTTAAATCGAAAATCGAACTTATGCCCTGCATTGTAACAGTTTACATTAAATTATTCTTAAATCGTTGGATCTATAAAAAATGCTGCAAATACAATTAATGCCAATAAAAGCGACATGTGTCATTGTGCGGAAACATTGGAGGATGAATAGTCGGCGCACTGGAAATCAATAATTTTGGTTAAAGAGTCAAATTTAGAAGAGATTATTCCTCTTGTTTACGTTCTTAGTTCTAGTAGAATTTCGGGACAGTTGGTGTATTTTGATAGGAAAACAATTCATTTTTCCTCATTTACGATGCGATGTTCGCACCAAAAATTGCGTGAAAATGTCCCTAAATGAACAGCTACGGAATGGGATCCAACATCGATGGATGAAGTTCAACATTAGAATCTAACCAAACGCCATCCACACACAGTGCACGGGGAAACGGAGCCTCAAGTTTCGATTGCGTGATACATGGAATCGGAATTGGAATATGTGTGTCGGACTATATTTAATTTCATCAGCGTATGTATACATAAAACGCACGCTCCTCAGTCGGCTCAATCAGACGCTTTTGTTTGAAACCGAGCCGGCTAAAATAATTATGTCAAGCCAGAATTTCAGTCTGCACGCAATCGCCAACCGCCACTTCCCTTTAGGAACTCTCTGGCCGCTCGTGCTCTTCCACTAACAGGCCCGTCGACCTAGTGCTGCAACCCAACGATGAAAACAAAACGTCCATCTCCATCCGTCCATTCAATCCATCGCTATCTGCTCGGCAACTGATTGTTTTCTGAAAAAAAAGAACATTTTCGGTGTAATTATAAACAATTATAATGATTGCCCCTTCTCCGAGGAAGATTGCCTGTGCTGTCAATCATTCAATTCAAATTTTCGAAGGTAGTGCCGTTTCTTTCTTGCTGCACCATCTTTCACCCGAAATTCGTCTTTTTGTGGTATTTATTTGTTAGAAAGAAATTCGAATGCCTTCCACTGAGAGGATCGAAGGGTTTCAGCGCAAGCTGTCATGGAACTTTTTTTTTAAATGTTCGTCTGTACATAAATCCGAGAGTCCACCAAGGGGGCTAAAGGGCATACATTTTACAAGACATTTACCAAAATGCAATTTATTTCCCTTACTTATTTGTTTGACTGCATGTTGTACATGTGGAATATCACGAATCATATGGAAATATAGAAGTTAATAAAGCATATGAACTATGCTAATTGAATTTATTAATAGTTTGATAATTGTATCAAAACTTACCTCACCTGAAGATGTTTGCAAACGATTTGCATAGTAGCAATAGCGTCTCCATAACTTTTGTTTACTTGATGTAGCTATTTCAACTCCATGTTCCGATATATTATACCAAGCATATATTGCAAAAATATGCCACAATTGAATATAAAACTCAAAATAAACTAAATAATTTATACTCAATCATATCTTAGCACTACTTCCTAAACTATCAAACAAACCCCAACATGATCGTACGGAGTGTGTTGAAAATTGGGAACACTTCTTTATTTACTTTTCAAATCAACCCCTATGGTGGTCAATTTATCAACTTTTTTTGAAACCAAAAAAACTTTAAGATAGAGCACTATGAGACAAAAGCAATTTTCCTTCAAGAGCTAGGATGATAAAAAACTACAACTAAAAAACTGATCGAAAATTATGTTTAAAATGATAAATTAAATAATTTTAATCTTATCAATTGTTTTCCTTCCGATTGGACAGGTTTCAGATAAAAAGTTTATAAATGAGGGTCCGTTTTTGTCAGTCAACCATAACACGGCCTATATTTTGGTGTTAGAAAAAGTAGTTATTTAAAGCCCACATGAACGCCTCGTGAGAGACAACTAGCTGAAATCCGAGCGAGAGAATTGAGGCCAATATATTCTTATCTTCCACTTCTAGGTCCACATGCTAAGGTACACCACTGGCTTACTAAACTGTTTTGATATTCTTATTACACATGAGGTTAGTACCATGAGGAGTGCGAGGAGGGAGCGAGGAGTGACTAACCAGTTATGGTGGTAAAATCAGTCTAGAAAGCCGGTAAAACGGCGGGCATGACTTGGGGTCGTTACGCGAAAGAGAGAGCGAGAGAGAGAGAGAGAGAGAGAGAGAGAGAGAGACATGAGGCTAGTAACGCCACGCGATGAGTCCAGAATGGATTGTGATACTGGTCCTGACATAGTGAAAGCCTGGCTTCTCAGCCACTACACCATCAGGCCACCTTTTAAAAAAATCTATTAAATTTATGTAATACTTTTCGATTGAATTTATCAATAATAAAGGAAAATGGTCGCAAACATTGGAAGTACAAATCGAAGCTCCATAATACCGAAGAACTTTTCGGGACCATTTCGAAAAAGGACGTCAATGCGTTCCTTGTTTATGACCGGGAGTAGTGTTACGTTCCATTGTGGGGTGAGTGAGGAAGCCGCTTGGAGTGGGTCAATAAATGAAAGCGCAAGAGTAGCTTGACCTAAAGCAGAAAGGACCCAGTGTCCGTGAAGGACCAAGCGGACACCAAATGAAAAAGGGTACTTCACTCTACCTCCAAGGGCAGAACTGGCTATATTACTATGCCTGTGCCGGAGATATCCAGTACTGCGGGCTGCAGATTCTATCACAACACAAGCCCGGCGCTGTGTTAGTGCCGTATATTGGCCTTTACCATACCCATCCATACGGCTGATTAATCGTTTCTTACGTTCCACCATTTTCCCGGCCAGCTTAATTACTACTCTTAGAGAGGCTATACAAATCTCACTAGAGGGAAACTCTATTCGGATGTCGTTGTGGTATCAATACTGTCGTGTAAATGACCGAATGCCACCGGGCTCGTCCGAGGTGGGTCATTATATGAATGTCTTAGTCAGTCGCGAAAATTCGCCGAGTGGAAAACTTCGGGGTGGATGTCTTTTCAAACACTAACGTACCGTCTATTTCTAGGTTATGTGCATTCCGGAGACACAAGAGTTGTTCGAATTTCAGTAGAAGTAGAATACATATATATGTTACAATTATTCTTCAAAGTAAAACGACCGTATACATACTCTACCAGGAAATCAGAAGTATCGGGACTATCGTCTAATAATGATCAGTCCTATGCACCCTCTAAAGAAGTACGATGCGCAAACGGTGGACCAAGTATTGTTTTACTTTTTTTTGAAGAACCTTCTCTGACCATTCAGTTCCGTTTCGACGTCGAGTAACTATCCAGCCACGACAGTATGAATTAGTCTAATTAGCCGTAGGACATCAAGCAAGACCTTCACGGTTCGTCGCACCGACAAAAAAAAAGAAAAAACTTGGAATTACACTTTAACAAAGCGACTAGTCAACTAGCGACTAGCTTAGTTGAACCGATAAAGATTTATGTCTCCAAAAGGTGTTACCTGTGTTGCCGGTGCGCTTACGTTACTTTTTACATTTCGGATGCAGTTAGCTTTTCATTGAAAAACAAATTCGACTAGGGTGCAGTTATTCTTTAGAACTCTGTATAGACGAAAAACACAAGCAAAAAATGTATCTCGAATGCTTCAAAGCGCGCGCGCACGCACGTGTGGGTGTGTGTGTCTCTTACATATTACTTTGGAAATGATTAAATAATCGGTATGCATTTTTGTTTTATTATCAAAAGCGTAGAGTTATCTTATACGGTTTTACTGATCTTGCCCGTCAATGTTTGATAAATAGAACAATTCCTTCCACTAATGCAAGTTCTCTCTCTCTCGCTCTCTTACTACCTCTCTCTCTCTATCTCTATTCCCTTCTATTTGCTTCAAATTTTAATATTTGACATCCTCGTGCAGTATTGCCATCGTTTAGGCGTAGCAGTTAACGAATGCCTTTTTCTGTTACTGTTTGCTTTTGCTTGAGCTTCTCGCGCATTTCATGCGCCACATAAGCAACGTTTGTGTCGCCTGTAAAAGCAGATCAGTGTACGGGGTGTATAAAATTATCGCCTGTGATCGATCAAAATAATTATAAAACTCTCACTATCTATTGTATCGTAAGCAAAACCATCACAAGCCGCACACAAACACACACTGATGTATATATTATCTTTATATTTCGATGAGGAAAAGTAAACTGCTCTTGGGCACCGAAAGCATTGATAGCAAAGCTAACAAATAACAAAAAAAAAACAAAAATCGGACAAAAACATAAAAAACAACACATTAAAAGGCTGTATGCACTATGGTAAAGTGGATAGGAAGGAAAGAAGGAGGGAGGTAGTGTTCAGAGAGCAAGAGAGTTTGTCGAATGTACTACCATTAGAGGAAGGGGGATTAAAACGAGTGGAACGAAAGAAAAAAAACGAAGAACAAAACAAAAAAACACATAATCGGCGATCCCTTCGCTGTTGGTGTGACGGTTTATCAGCTTCATGTAGTGGAAAGATACTGCACCTTTCATCTGCAGACCGCTAGAGCTATCTTCTGTCTCTGAACGCCTGCGTCGCTTGAACGTTTTAACCGGCTTACTACCTTAGTAATTGTTTTTCTTTTTCCTGCTGGTTTAGCCTGCTGGTTTGAAAATGTGCGGTCGTCAGCGCCGAAACACCCGCCAACTATTTGTGCACGCGTTTGTTGTGATCATCAATATCATCTTTGCCGCTGCCGCTCTTCTGGCGCTTGTTATCATCTGCTACGCCGAGCACTTTCGACTGTTTCACCAAATCCAATGCCTGCCGGGGGGAAGGGAGGGAGTAGGAATGGAACATCGTAAACGTTACGCGTACAAACTCGACACGATCATTGTTAGTGTTTTGTTATTGGTTCAACTCGTGCTGGTTGATTTGGGGTTAGTTGCTGTTGGCTTACGGCTAGTGGCTACTGCTTGCTCTATTTGCGTACCTCTTTCTTGCTTCGGAGCGCACAGTCCTCCAGCGTGTCGGCCGCCTCGTACTTGCCCTGCCTTCTGTACAGTGCGCCGAGATTTTTCAGCGTCGTCGTGACGGTGGGCGAATCGACCTTGGCGGCCTTATGCCACCCACCGTACTCGCCGTACGGTGTGTTTTCGCGATTCTTAAGCTTGTTCTCCTCCCGCTCCTCGGCCACCTGCCAGATTGGCTTGTTTTCGCCGTTTATTGCACCGAATTCCCGCTCGTGTGCCCTCGTTAGCACCTCCTTGTACAGCATTTCCGCTTCCTTGTATTTGCCTTGCTTCAGGTAGCAGCTGGCAAGATTGTTGAGCGTCTTTGCCACGTTCGGGTCGTCACCGCCCAGCTTCATTTCGTAGATTTCTAACGCACGCTTGTAGTACATCTCCACCTCCTCGTACTTTGCCTGCGGGAATGAGAAACCGGGGAAAAGCGAATGCTAGCGCCACTGTTGCCTAAAAACAAAAACGCCGCACGCCGGCGAGCCGAAGCCCTTCTTACCTGATTCTGACAAAGGAGCGCCAAATTGTTAAGCTGCTTGGCCACATCGGGGTGCGATTTGCCGAGCACGTTTTCGCGTATCTCGAGCGCCCGTTTGCACAGCGGCTCGGCATCCTTGTACTTGCCGCGCTTACCGTACAGCACAGCCAGATTGTTTAACGTAGCAGCAACGGCCGGATGGTTTTCGCCGAGAGTTTTTTCGCGTATTGTAAGAGCATCGTTCAGCAGATTGGCTGCTTCTTTATATTTGTTCTGCAAAATGGAAAGAAATGTGAGCAAAAATGGGTGCATACGAAA
>JXXA01015696.1:0-22268 GCA_000956255.1 Anopheles punctulatus
ATATTTTTCAGGAAACTTGAATTTCAAACGGAATACGAAACGAAGAAAATTGCTATCATCAACATCAAAGATCTGGACGGTGTGAACAAGAACGCTATCAACGTCATCACCAGCGATGGGGCCCGCATGTTCCAGTGCATCAATTCGGCTGCAAAGCAGGAGTGGATCGACAAGTTTGAGCTCGCCATCAAATTCCACCAGCTAAAGAAACCGAAGAAGGCGCCGGCACCGCAACCCCCGACCAGCCTGAAGTTCGACGCACCGCAAAAGTCCACCGACAGCGAGCTTCTCACGCTTAGCCCCACCGCCTCGGAGATGGGGCGCGTCATTGTCGACAATCTGCCACCGGACTGGCTTGTGACGGCGCCGGAAGAAATTCAGGCCGAAATTGCTCAGCGACATTTTGAGGATTGTCTTGCGCTATTGCAGCGGTGCGAGGCACATCTCGCACAGGACAGTTCCTGTCACGGCGCGGTTGAAATTGCCGAGAAGTTAACGACGCTCAAGAGCTCGCTGGCCTCGGTGCTCATGCACGAGCTGTCCAACTCGCAAAGCCGTAGTTTGCAAGCAGCGTTACGTTCCAGCCGGCGGCCGCTGAAGCTTTTGGTCGAGATGGGTAAGTCGCGGGAAGCGTGTGGCATTTTGCTGCGTGTTTGTACCAGCGCTATAAGGACGTCGCAGCGACAGGCACGGCGCAACAATTTGGCCGTCTCCGAACTGTTCTTCTGCGATGTGGCACTGGTGGCGAGTGAATTTTTGCGCGCCTTCAGTGCGAAAGCATCCTGCACGAGTGCGTTGATCGTGTGGTGCAACATGGAGCTGCAGTACTTTGCCGCGCAGCTGATTAAACACTACCTCACGAAGGACACACAGCTCGAGATGGTTGCGAAGGTGGTGGAAGGTGTACGAGAACCGTGCCTGAAGCTGCGCGAAATCGGTCTCGACCTTTCCTACCACTTGGAGGGTTCGCTACGTACCACGTTGGGACAGCTGCTGGACGAAGCGCGGTACCGGCTGGTGGATTCGATCGGTCGCACCGAAGATCCCTGGCAGCCGTACAATCTGCAAACAAAAACTGGCCTTCGCACCGTGCTGAAGGAGTTCGACGTGCTCGGAATCGACTTCCGGGCGTACGTTACCGGTGACACATGGATCAATCTGACGCAGGCCACCGTCAACTTCTGTCGACATCTCATACAGACGACGGAAAGCTGTGCGTATCTGGCGAAGTACGATTCACTGCAGCGCGATGCAGAGCTTCTGATTCGCGAGCTGTTCCTATCGCAGCATTCCATCAAACCGCCCAACTCAATGAATGCCGACGTAAGTAGTAGAGAATTTAACTCATATAGCCACTGTTTTTTTCCATCCATCAATCCTAACTTAACTAGCTTTAATTTTTAAAATCAAAATTCTCTTTTCCATCAAATTTTATTGTTGGATTAAACAAAATATTTACAGCATCGTTGCGCTTCATAAATTAAGCAACAATAAGAGGCTGATATGTGTGTTTTTTTTTAATACAGAACAGTGCAGTAATTTAACTTTATACCTTTTCTAATGGCTAATAAGTTACAATACTAACGGTCCTTTTTTGGTTGTATGTTTCTTTCTTTAGATGAACTTTGTTGCAAAAAACAAATCGTACATGGCGGAGGTGCTGCTGCCGGTGGCGATGAGCCGTTTCGAGCGGATTGCGGGCAAAAAACCGGAGCTGCTTGCAGAACTTCACGCACAGCTGCGCGCTACGGTTCCACCGAAACCAAAGCCACGCAGTGTGTATCAAACGGATGTGCTTTAAATGCAGTTTGCGTAACATGTTCAACCCAAATCAATAACAAAATTCTAATTGCAAAAACGTTTCGCCCGCGCTAGAGTTACACACATTTATTTGCACCGTAATAGCTAGTCGTCGAAATTGATTTTCGTTCCAGCGAAAGCTTTGATACCGCTCCGGGCCAATTTTGCTGCCCACGAAGGATGGAGATCCGATGGGACGGGTTGTGATTTAAGGCTTTTTTCTGCCACGGCACGTTTCGGAACTCTATCATCGTTGTCGAACATTATTTTCTTACCAGCAAACGGTAAAATGCGTTTCTGCGCTTGTTTTGCTGCCCATGAAGGGTGTATAGCGCTGCCATCGGTTTTAGTCGCTGGCGCCGGTCGTGCTTGTTTCGGCAATCGTACAATATGAGCTTCATCGTTTACGCCACTTGATTGATCGCCGTCATCGTCGGCATCGAACACTACCTTCTTTCCGGCGAAAGGTTTGATGCCGCTCTGGGCCTGCTTTGCGGCCCAGGAAGGATGCAGATCGCTCCCGCTGGTTTCACGTTTTATGAATGTTTGTTTGCCAGCAGGTGGGACACCATTATCATTACCATTCTCCGCATCAAAAACTACTTTCTTGCCGGCGAATGGTTTGATTCCCTGTTGAGCCTGCTTTGCTGCCCAAGAAGGGTGAACATCACTTTTAAAGTTGTTTTTTGATTTTAAACTTACATAGCTATCATCCATATCCTCGGTATCGAAAACTACCTTCCTACCAGTAAATGGTTTAATGCCTTTCTGCGCCTGCTTCGCCGCCCAAGATGGGTGCAGATTGCTAGTCGAGTTGAAATTCGTACTATTCGTAGGAATAGCATTGCTTTCGCTAACATTTTCCGAGTCAAACACAACCTTCTTACCAGCGAACGCTTTAATCCCTTTTTGCGCCTGTTTTGCCGCCCACGAAGGATGAATATCGCTCATTGCGGTGTCATTATTGGAAGGACGTGTGATAATTGCACTAGAATTTTCACCATCGAATACGATCTTTTTTCCAGCAAAAGGTTTAATACCCTGCTGAGCCTGTTTTGCAGCCCACGAAGGATGAAGATCACTATCCGCTTTGGGATTGGATTTCGATATTGGCCTGACGGAATTCGCATTGTCAGCATCCACACCATCGTCGTCGTCAAATATGACCTTCTTGCCTGCGAACGGTTTAATGCCTTTCTGTGCTTGCTTTGCAGCCCACGAGGGATGAAGATCACTGTTGGCGTTGATAGCTTCCTTGGTAGAATTCCCATCGTTCATATCTTCAGTATCAAACACAACCTTCTTACCAGCGAAGGGTTTATTTCTTTGTTGGGCTTGTTTTGCTGCCCACGAAGGATGAAGATCATTTTTTACGCTGCGACTGAAGTTTGAATTTCGCCTGATGGAATGCACGTTACCATTATCCACACCATCGTCGTCGTCGAATGTGATCTTCTTGCCTGCGAACGGTTTAATGCCTTTCTGCGCTTGCTTTGCAGCCCATGAAGGATGCAGATCCTCTTCTGAGGTGACATTGGATGCAATTCGGGAGTGATTCGCTCTTCGATGCTTCGTAGGTGGATCTAATAATGCAAAGAGTATATTCGTTTCATGTTTAAAACCAATATTTCGATTCTATACACAGTTTAGCAAACTTACCTTCTTCATGGTCAACATCAACCTCGTAATCGTCGGCTTCTTTCCACAACTGTTTCCTTTTCTCCCTTCTGTTGGATAGCTTCCAGCTTTCCTCTTCTTCATCCTCCTCATTTTCACCATCAGGTTTTTTGCTAATTTTTGGAGCCACTGCCACGTACTGTTGACCCGTTTCCGTGATGAAGAAACTGTCTTGTATCATATCATATCCGTCTTCCTCATCCTCCTCTTCGGGTGCTTTATACTTTTCTGCATTCTTTTTGGACGTAACTAAGAGGTTAGGTTCAGGTGCCGGTAGGTTGTGTTGTTTAACGAACGCTTCTCTAGGAAGCACACTTTCACTCTGTTTCTTGTTGGTAGACGGCTTTGGAACATGTTTCTCAACGTTCCTACTAACATGTATTTCCTCTTCCTCACTGATCGTGTCCGCATCATCGTCCTCACTAATTGATACACTGACACTGCTCGCTTTGTCTGAAGCATCGTTCTCGTCGTTGTCGTCGTCGTCGTCATCGTACGATTCATTTAGTTCGATATTTCGTTCCTCAACATCAGACTCACCAGACACGTTCGAATCGTATTGATCGTTCACTTGTCGCGCAAGCATTACCTCGTCAAATTCGTCTAGTTTGGCAGCGTTATGTTTTTGTTTTCCCCCAGTTTTTTCCTTCAACAACTCCTTCCGCTTGGCATCCTTTTGCAATTTTAGTTTTTTCTTCTCCAATTGTTTGGCCAGTTTCTCCTTTTTTTGTTTTTTTGCTAGCGATGATTTAATTGTACGATTTTTGCTTACGATAGCAAGGAGTGACGAATTTTCCCCCACACCATACTGTTGCTCGAGCATTTTTAAGTGTGTGCCGAGCTTTTTATCTTCGCGGAGCCGTGCCATGCTGGTATGGTCGATTGGTGGCGGATTCGTTGATTTGCCATTTTTCTGAGGTTGATACTGTAACACCTCTTTCACCAGCGTCAAGATGTCGTGAGTTTTAATGTAATTTATGATCGCAATCGATGATTCTGCTCGTCTTTTTGCACGCAAATTATTGCTATCGTTTGCCGCCTTGGAACTCCAAGTTTTATGATCACGCGTAAGCTTGCGGATGAGGTTGATACGTGCTTGCTTTAGGAGTGATCGTAGCGTTTTTATCTACATTCCACCAGGAATAGAAGTACATTCAATTGTTAATTCTCGAGTATTCAAATGTTGTATATAAAAGGGTTTATATTTTTACCTCCGTCACAAGCTTAGTTTGATCCATTTTTAACATTATCACACACCGCACGATATTCTGGACACAAAACGTGAGCGGTACAAACTGTCATGTTTATTTACATTTTGCAACATGTGAATATGACATTGTGCGAAGTACTGCACACCGTCACATTCAATTTCAAGTAGGATTCGTTTTTTAACGATTTTATTCGATTCGTAGATTCGATCAGAAAATTTCACATTTTTATTATTCTTACAACGAAATCGTTCATCACAAAATTGTTTTACTCAAATAATAATCAACTTCAAAACAATTATTTTTTATTTTAAACAAACCTATCTTTTATTTGAAATAGTAACGCACCTTCCGTATGCAGCAGCGTTATATCATGACGTGATCGTAACGAACATTACGTTTTGTTGATTTGTAACACAAATATTTGTTTGAAAAATAATATTTAGAACATGAGTTTCCGTACACGGTTTACATCATCTGAGAATTATGAAAACTAAAAATGCTCTATTGAATTGCATGATCGTGCTAATGGGCTAATGAAAGGCAGGTAGGATTGTCTCGATACTCTCCGGTGTCTTGAAGTACACCGTCCGGAGCACAGCGAAACGGATCTTCCGTCCATTCGAGCCACTTCTGCAAACGTGCACTCAACTCAGCGAACGTTTCCTTCGCGCTGCTCTTGCCGAAAAGGTTCCTCGATTCCGTCGGATCCATTTTGAGATCGTACAATTCCCACTCGGAACGCTGGTAGTACGCGTGGAGAGTTTTGTACCATGGCAAGGGTTGTTTCGCAAGGGTACGGTTTAGCATGTCCTGGAACGTGGGCGAAACGTAGAAGTCCTGATCGATCGGGAACGGTAGCTGATAGTTGATGTTGTGTATCAGTTTGTATCGCTTTGTGCGAATCGCCCGCATCGGATAGCTCATGGTGATCTCGTGGAAGCTCTGGCTGGCAAATACGGCATCATCCGGTTGGTTCGAAGGCTCCTGGAACAACAGTGGCAGCAGGCTACGACCGGTAAGTGTAGTAGGATGCGGATGCGTTAGATTAAACCATGCGAGGATCGTAGGAACGATATCGAGATGGCTTGTCATCGAGTAGGTGACCTCGTTTCGCCGCGCACCCTTGTCTGGCGATCGTATAAACATCGGCTCGGCCATTCCCGGATCGTACAAATTTGTGCGTGCCGCTGGCAGAGGAGGTCCATTGTCTGAGGTATACATGACCAACGTTTCCTGCTCCAGTCCGGCATCGCGCAACTCCTTCAACACCAGCCCAACACCCTGATCGAGCCGTGAAATGGTGGTGTACTGTGCTGCTAGATCATATCGTGCGGGTTGCGTGTCCGGCACGTAATACGGCAAATCAATCTCATCCCATACGTAGTAAATCGGATGCCAGTCTGGGATTAGTCCCATGCCCTCTTCTCCCGATCCCCATCGCTCGCAGAATGGACCGTACTGGGGCGTAATGTGACCACAACGATGGGGATCGTGGAAAGACACCATCAGAAAGAACGATTCATTCGGTGCTGCCTTGCTCTGCTGCAAAAACTCTCTCACGAACAGTTTGATTTGGGTGATATTTCTGCCCACTTGATTGATCGGATACTGTTCTTCCGTGCGCTCGTAATCAAAGCGGTACGATTCCGTTGGTCCGACGTGCTTCTTGCCGATCAAACCCGTCCGTACGCCGGACTGTTCGAGGATGGACGAGATGGTGCGCACCTTCGGAAGGGAGTTAAAGTTGTGCACACCATTGTGCAGACCGTACTGACCGTTCTGATGTTCCGGCATGCCCGTCAGTATTGATGCCCGTGACGGCGAGCAGCTGCTTACCGAGGCGTAAGCATTATTGAAAATGAGGCTTTCTTTAGCCAGCGCGTCCAGGTTTGGAGTCTGTACAATACGGTTTCGGTATGCACCCATTTCGAAGCCTCCATCGTCAGCTACACAGAACGCAGCGCAATTTAAAATCCAATCCAATCTCACACACGGAACTTTTACTTACCCAGAAGCAACAGCACATTTTTTGCCTTCGATGGCACCGTAGTTAATAAAACTAAGCACACCAACAGCTCCGTTCGCCACGACATCTTTTTTCCGTCGAGGTACCCGATGTGTTAAACGTCGTCTAGAGTACTATTAATCAAAAGCCGCAGTTTATGTTTCCCACGGAACTTGCCGTTTCGGCACAGCGCCTTTCACTTTTTTTCCGATTGTTTTTGTCTGTTTCTTCTCCAGCTGTAAGAGAGTAATGTTGCGGAGAGTGTATTATACGGAACAAGAAAGTGGATTTTTCTTTCTTCTATCTGTGACCAATATTTAAAAAATATTTTATGAATTTCGTATGCAACATTTAAAACATATTTGTATGTTTGTAAACTTCATAGCATTATTTATAAGTAAAACTATTTTTGTACAGTTTTTCAACACAACATAACATACCATTTTTACGGTAGTATTACGATTTATATAGCCTTATTGTCCATGGAAAATGCCAAAATACAGTTTTTATATGCTACAAATAATTTTAAATGAATCTTTTTATTTTAAATTACACATCAGTGCTGCTCAAACGACATTTTTGAATTCTTTTCTTCCCTTTTTCTTTTGAAGGGATATTCTTCTACGGATGGGATCAAATCCCACCCGAAATGAACCTTGGTTAGACGTATTTGCCATATGTTTTATTGTTTTGTTTTGATGAACATCGAAAGTTTCTGCGATAATTTTTGTCTTTCAGTGCAATCTCCCGAATAAAAACAATCACCTGAATCTTCCAGATAAGCTAATTAAAACAGAGCCATGGAACAGCAAGTAGACAGCGTGCTCGATAAAATGTAAGTACAATTTTAAGCAATTTCCATCGAAGTCAGAATGATGAGTATTGTAGCTTCTCGTAAACAATATTCACAGAATGGATGTGCCCGGTAACGTTGGGTGCCTTTTGGCTAATAGTCAAGGGCTCTGTTTGGGTGGTAAGTGAATAAAATGCCTCGTGTGATTTAATATTACATCAAAACATGAATTTCTTGTTCTCGCCAGCGTCAGGCAATGCGTCGGAAAATTCGGCCGGGATCATTGTTGCAATATCAGATCTAGCATCAAAGCTAGATCCGACTAGTGGTTCACCTGTTATTTCACTGGAAACAAATGACATGTACGTACGCAGCTTGTGTGCATTGTATGCTTTCAAATAATTGCAGTTTTATTTCATTTTTAGGATATGCATGATCCATAAACAGGGCGTTACGGGTGCAATTTACAAACAGAAACCAACCTAAGCATAAGATATGATAATAAATATGGCTTGCGCTGAAACAAAAAATGAAAACAATGTTTATTACAAAGGAAGAACAGTATGGTTTGCTGAAGAGTGAAAAGTGTACGATCATTCTGTTTAGTTCAATATCAAACCTCCTTATATTCCCAGCGTGATGTTAGTATCTACACAAAAAAAAACACAATACTGATTTACCGATCATATTCGAGTAACACTTTGATTTCCCAAGCTAAGCTTAAAAAGATACAATATTCCTAGCAAAACACGATAAACAAATCCGGTGTTCAGTCCGGTATACCACCACGATGGATGTAGCTGTCAAAATATCAGGTACAAAATGTCAAACTAGTTTCGTGTGGAAAAAAAAACAGAACAGTAATGCTATACTAACAAAAATATCGCGTTCGTTGGCTAAAAAATGGAGCAATCCATAACGTGCGTGCTTTGCCTGTCCGGCGAGGCGCAAAGTTTTCTCAAAGTGTACATTGACGAAAGCCAGGAGAGTGATATTGCGGCGACCATAACAAAACATCTCTGGGTAGGTGTGAGGCTGCCACCACCAGCACCCAGCGGCGTTCCGCTCCTACGCTAGCTTGCTTGCGTTTTTGTTTCGTAAACAACGCATCGCTTTTTGGCCAGTGATATTGATTGCACTTGCCGTTTGTGCTGTATGTTTTAGGTGAAACCAACGGAAGATTCATACGTTTGTAACGGATGCTGGAAATGTTTGGATGATTTCCATCAATTCTACATCCGCCTGGAGAGTATACACGCCGAAGATCAGGAGGAAGCGCAAAGCAACCCGAAGGATATCAGGCAGTATCGTAAGTGTTTGCTGAATACAACAGAGTTACTTGAATTATCTGTAATATGAAATGCTACAACGAAACATTGGATCATCCTTTGTTTTATTTCGCAGTCTTCGAGTTTCATCCCGTAGAGGATATAAAAATTGAACAGCTAGAGGGTGTGGAAGTGGAAGACGCAGAGCAAGTGCAACAGGAATATGAAAATGAGGAAGCAGTTCATGGCGGTAAAGCGGACCGTTCCAGCGGTCGACCGAAAAGAGCAAGTGCAGTACAGGCAACCTATCGGAACGAAGAGTCCGACGCGGAATGGGAGAAGGACTACCTAGCCACAAACGACGATGACGAAGATGCCAACGATGGAGATTACGATGAACAGGAAGAAACGAAGAATGTACGGAACATAAAATTAGAGGATGACGATGATGAGGATGAGGTTATCAACTACGACAAACTAAACAGGGCGAAAGGCTTAGTGACGGCTGGTCGTGATTCAAAACCTGTCGAAAATACGCAACTCTCGAACGCCGACCCAGTACCAGTGAAGCGAGGAAGAGGACGACCGCCGAAGATAAAAACGGAAGGCACAAGCAAACCGACCCCAGTAAAAAAACCAGTTCCCAGTCGGCGTGGTCGAAGGCGAAAGGTGTCCATCACCAGCAGTGACTCGGATTTGGATTTTGAGTCCGATTTGGAAACGCTGGAGGACAAATATCGCAAGTACTCGAAGGGAGGGCAAACGAAAAAGTCGCCCGGCACACGGGAAATGCGCGATAAGCGTATATTTTCTTACGTGAGCGAATTTATATGCTACCACTGTCCGGAAAAGATAACGTTCGAGCGGTTCCATCATGCGAATCAACACTACAAGCAGGTCCACAACGAGCCCGCCTTTCTGCGGTGTCCCAAATGCTCCAAGAAGTGCTTCACCCCCGGTGGCTTCGTGAGCCACATGGAAACGCACGAGGATCCGGACAGGAATAAGTATGTTTTGGCACGCTCGGTGACTCGTTTGTCGTAGCTTTTCTCACTTTCATTAAACCCATTCCGTACAGGTGCAAAATATGCGGCAAGGTTACGGATCAGCAGATCACGCTGAAGAAACACATGCGAGCACATCAGGAGAAGCTAGAGAAGGACTATCCATTCCCGTGCAGTCAATGTACTCGCCGTTTCGAGCACGAGGAGAAACGCGATAAGCACGAGCGCCTACACGGTCGGAAGGTGGTCATCAAGAAGGAGAAAGGCCGTGATCTGGAGTTGTTAGAGTTTTACAAACGCATCTACTGCGAGATATGCGAGGAGAACAAACCGGAATCGACCTCTTTCGACAATTTCTGGGATCTGAAGGTGCACATGGGCAACGAACACAACAAAGCACCGTACCTAAAATGTCCTATATGCTTCAAAAAGAACGTCTGTCGCCAACAGCTGATGGTGCACGTCGACGTGCACAATAATCCAGAAAATTACCGGTATGTTTGAATGCCGTGTTTTGAACACTCCGGCACTGTCGTGTAGTGTGGTTTGTATTAAATTATTTCTTTCCCTTGCAGGTGTGAAGTCTGTAAAGAGATCCATCAGAATCTTGAAAAACACATGGTCAAGGCGCACACAGCGGACACGTCGCTACCGGACGAGAAAAACTACAGTTGTGAACATTGTGGTAAAATGTTCAAATATCAAACCAACTTGCGCAGTCACATCGACCGCGTTCACGGCGTAAAGGATGTGTGCTGCAACATCTGCAATAAATAGTAAGTATTAGACATAGAAAGCATTGTTCGTCGAAACAATAGTATGTATACCTATTTTTAAAATCTTCATAATCTTTGGAAAACAATAAGAAGCCCACTTTGCACTACGCAAATCGTTGCGCCCTCTATAATGCATCGTTGGAGCTGCGTAGCGCCATCTGTTGATTGTTAGCGTAATTAAAACATTTAAAATGTTCTAAAAGAAAAAAACAACATTTTAGCATTTTATAAAATTTTTTTTACCTATAGCACTATTCAACAGTACGTTTTTTAAATTTATTTTATTTTCTTTCAGCTTCAACCATAAAGCTCTAAGTGCACACAAACGTTCCGCGCACACAGACGAAATGTTCATGTGCGAACACTGTCCAAAAATGTTTAAAACACGCAGCGGTCTCGAATCGCACAAGGGCGACCACGACGAAACGCAGCGCAAATCCGTCAAGTGCAACCTGTGCGGGAAGGAGATGCGCCGTGGTGCTAGCATGGCAAAGCACATGAAAACAATCCACTCGCAGGAGGATCCGGTGAACTGCAATCTGTGCGGTAAGACGTTCCGCACATCGTTCCACATGTTGCGCCATCGTGCGAATACTTGTGCCGCCACCATCAACAGTCGACCATACAAATGTGAGGTATGCGGCAAGGGCTTCGCCATGAAGCTGACAATGACCGAGCACATGACGACGCATACGCGAACCAGCCTCTATCAGTGCGCGTTTTGCTTCAAAACGTTCGGTTACATTTCGAATCTGTACAAGCACCGTAAAAAGGCACATCCGCTTGAGTGGCAAGAGGTGCAGGCGCGTCCCGAGCAGGGCATTGCCACCGTCATCGAAATTCGCAACTAAAGTACGTAACAGCTGGAATGTGTAGAAAACGGTGAAGCCAGAAGACTGATACATTCTTCGTTCGTCCGATCGTTACGCCCTACGTCGTCATGTATGGTCGCTCCACGGCGTACGAGACTTCCATCATAGTTGGAAAGTTACTCATTGCTAGTAGATGGCATGCCCGGGTGGAAATTAGTATCTGTCTTATAATTGGAAACAATCGAAGTAAGTAACAGTTGGCGAAATCTTTACGATGTCTCGTAGATTTTCTATAGTTTTAGTAAAAACATCATAATTCACTGATAAAATTAAGTTGATTTTAATGTTTTTTTTTAAACTAAACATCTAGGCTTGGCCCTTCTTTTTTTCCTAAATGCTCAGTCGATGAAAATTCCACTGCTGGGAAGTCAAATAGAATAATCGAATGATCGAGAAATTGATTTTTCTTAAACGTGAGGATGTTGCCACAAGGTGAGAAAAAACTACTTTTTGGTTGTTTATTGTATGACAGATTTGGCGTATGCTTTCAACTGTATAGCGGTAACATATTTTAAACAACAAAATTAGTTTAAGTGAATAGATCAAACTCCTGAGCATTAAAGTATTAGAGTAAAAATTTGTCTAGCGACAAACAATCCAACAATTTAAAAATGCGAAAATATTGCACAATTTACAATATCATCTGTAAATGGTCAAGTCGTTCAACGTGTTTGATACGCAATAAACGGAAAGCATTTTTTTCGTGTTTTTTTTAATACATAGATCCCTGTAAAATGAGCTAACATAGTGCATACGAAACAGCTGCACAAGGTGAAAAATAAGTACGAATAAATATATAACTTACTCAATTACTGGTGTTCTTCCATGTTAATACAATTTCGAAATCAGAATGCTTTGCTACATGTTTCACGGTCAATAGATTCGTGTACAGAAATTTACAGAAGCACGATTAAAACCTAGGCGAGCGTAGGTGATAATTTGTACTCATAGATTTTTTTTCGGTTGTTTGAACTGAAATACTAATTGCAACGAAAGTAGTGCAAGTAGTAGGAATATTAATCAAACTCATGCAAGTAGTAGTAAGGGTTATCGTCAATACTCAGGATAAGCACGCATTCTACCTAACGTCTGATCATTCGTGGTAATGTTCATTTACGTGTGAACATTTCGAACTAGTGTTATAAACTAGAATTGAAACCCCAAAAAATCGCGTCCACAACACAATAACAAACATTGAACATCTTAATCGCGCTAGGGAACTGTGTTTCTCTAGAGAAATGAAAAAATAAAGTGTTTTCGCCGTGTTCTCCATCCGTTCTTCAAATGGCAGACAAAAAGCAGTGTGCGCTTTGCTTATGCACTGACTCCAGCTGGTTTCTGGAGGTGTTTGATGATGACAATAGAATGCTTGATATTGCGGATATCGTATCGAAACATCTGTGGTTTGATGTAAGTTTCTAATAGGACATGCTTTCACCACCGTGCTCCGCTTTGGTAACTCTTATGTTTTATTTATCGTAGCTAAAACCATCCACCCATCCGAACATTTGTTCCGAATGCTGGACAAGTGTACATGATTTTCACCTGTTCTACACCAAGCTTGAGAGTGTTCATAATCATGATCTGCTAGATGTAAACTCAGTGGCAGATTGTGCATTGTCCGACGTTAAGAGCGTGCAACTCGTTCACGAACATCAGGATAATCGTTTTCAACCAGCAGAACATGATGCCGAAAACCAATCGGATGATAATGAATCAGGTGCTAGAAATCAAATGCCAAGAAGTGCAACGAATGTGTCCGATACGAAAACCACCGATAAAAAACATTTCGTTGTGGTGGACGAATATGACGAGAATGATGATGATTACTTTGATGAGCATACTCGTTCGGACGATGATTTTCTTGCCAACTCACCGAAAACTGAAGTAATTGTACCTTCGGAAATGCCGGCAAAACGTGGAAGGGGACGTCCGCCAAAACGAAAACCGGAACAACAAACAACGCTTCCAACGGCTGGAAATATATCTTCCACGGAGCATGTGCCCGAAGCACGAATGAATGATTCCCAAACAAACACACCGGACCAGCCAGCAAAGCGCCGCCGGGGAAGGCCTCCGAAAATTAAATCAGAAGTTACACTCATGGAACGGGACGATGGACCAACGATAAAGCAGGAAAAGGACGCGCAAACCCCAACATCTGATCAAGCTCAACCGATCAAGCGAGGTAGAGGTCGCCCACCGAAAGTGAAGTCTGAAAACGGGTTACCTACGGTGTCGGCAACCAATCTTTCCGCCATACGCAAACGGAAGTCGATGCTGGTGCGAAGGGATAGAAGCAGCAGTACTAGCGCGCAAGATGACGATCCCGACTTCGATGGGATGCGGGTTAAAAGGAAAGCATCGGAACAAAAAAAGGTCCGCAACGATCGGGACGAGCGAATCTTCCAACACGTAACCGATTTTTCCTGTGAGTACTGTGTGGACAAGGTGTGTTTCAAGCGTTTCATCGATGCGGACAGACACTACAAGCTGGTACACAATGAGCCGGGCTTTTTGAAGTGTCCAAAGTGTGATAAAAAATGTCACACAACCGGCATGTTCCTCAGCCACATGGAAACGCATGAAGATCCGGATAAGAACAAGTAGGTGCCAAGCGTAGGCAACCGAAATCTTTGTCATGTTGCTTAAGCATCGCTATTCGTAATTTTTCATTCCCAGGTGTCATATATGCGGCAAGCAAACGGATTGTAATATCTCGCTGAAGAAGCATATGCGCATCCATCAAAGCCAGCTAGACCAGGACCTGCCGTTCCCGTGCAGCGTTTGCAAACGAAAGTTTGAATCGGAGGAGCAGCGTATCAAGCACGAAAAGTTGCACGTACCCAAGCCCCAAATCAGGAAGGAAAAAGGCCCCGACCACGAGCTGCTTGCGTTCTATAAACGTATCTACTGCGACATATGCGAGCAGGAGAAGCCATTCTCGACGTCGTACGAAAACTTCTGGGATCTGCGGGTGCACATGGACCAGGAGCACAACAAAGGTGCGTACCTGAAGTGTCCACTGTGCTCCAAGCGACACCTCTACCGGCAGCACCTCATCGCTCACATTGACGTGCACAACAATCCAGAAAAGTATCGGTAAGAGTGTGTTTACATTTCCAACTATGCTTTCCACCATGAGTCACAACTCGCTTATATGCCCACACAGGTGCGAAGTGTGCAAAGAAATCTACCAGAATCTGGATCAGCACATGATTAAAGCGCACACACCCCACACATCGTCAGCGTCGGACAAAAAGTACAAGTGCGATCAGTGTGGGCGAATGTTTAACTTTTTAGCGAATTTGAAGATGCACATCGATTGCATTCACGGCTCGAAGGATATTCGCTGTAATATCTGCAATAAATAGTAAGTGACTGCTAGCTAGACATAATTCTGCCAACAATGTGCTAATCTCAACGCTTGTGTCATACACAGTTTCAATCTGAAAGCCTTCCAAGTGCACAAGCGAACGGCACACACGGACCAGATGCTGATGTGTGAACACTGCCCGAAGATGTTTAAGACACGTAGCGCACTGGAAGCGCACAAGAGCGCCCACGACGATAGCTTGGTGCAATTTACGACGTGTAAGTTCTGCAACAAACAGCTCCGCTTGTCCAACGTCAAGAAGCACATGAAAAATCTGCACTCCGAGGAAGGACCGTCCAGCTGTGAGCTGTGCGGCAAAACGTTCCGCAGTCCGTTCCACATGAAGCGACATCAGAAAAATTCCTGCGAAGCGACAATTAATTTGCGCAAGCACAAGTGCGAGATATGTGGCAAGGGCTTCTGCCTGAAGTTGACGATGATCGAGCACATGACGACGCATACGCGCGCGAACCAGTACCAGTGCGCGTTCTGCTTCAAATCGTTCGGATACATCTCGAATCTGTACAAGCACCGCAAAAAAGCACATCCGCTCGAGTGGCAGGAGGTGCAGGCGAGGCCAGAGGAGGGTATTGCGACGGTAATTGTCGTAAGGAATTGAGCAATGGTCAATGCTTAGTGACCAATCGTGAGGTTAGATTAAGCTTATAGTAATGTATTGTAGTTTTCTGGTTTCGGCCAAATTCAAACTGAATCGTTCCCTGGATCTACGGTATCCTATCCTTTTATGTATCGAAAGATCTCCTGATGGAACCACCACTCCATCGTTAGGTTAAGGAGATTATTTTTTTTTTAATAATTACATTGTGTTTAGATTTGAGGTATTGTTTTAGTAAAACCCACTTTTAACTGGTTTTTAATACATTTTATATTGTATAACTCAATTGATGAAATCCCTAATAAGAGTAACAGATTCTAGGTCGATAGCTTCGTATCTTAAATTTGAACTTTACGTGAAAGAAGATTTGGATCGTTTGCATCGTATACCATATTGATGGCATTGATGACCTATATATGACATATATTGTTTTAAATCTCCTTGGTTAAATTGAAATTAAAAAGAGGGATCACGGATAACGGGTATTAAGTTGTTTTATCAACAGTAATGCGTAACGCTTGTCACATTAACAGGCATTCCAGTAGTTTTAATCAGACGGAACTGCTCGATTCTATGTTTTGCAGAAGCCTCGAACTATAGACTATAAACACTTCGATCTTTCAAACAAGCTTGACAAACTCCGTGGGCCTTTCGACAGCTTTTCTATTTTTTTTCCCAAGCGTTACTGGCACGTCTGCGAAGCGTCGAAGTTGAAAATAAATAAAACACTCTCTAAAATGAGGGACGTAGATAAATGTTGTGCGCTGTGTTTATCGCCAGACGCAAAATGGTACCTAGAAGTGTTCAATGAGGAAAACATAGCTCTCGAAATGGCAGTAATCATATCGAAGCATCTTTGGTTCGACGTATGTACCGCGTCATGTTTTACCACCATAACATGCAACTTTCCTGTCGCTGTGATGCATCGCCTTGTTGCACTTTAAGATGCATATTTTAACCCCATTAGCTTGTTGTTTATTTGCAGCTCAAACCATCATTGGACCCGTACGTTTGTACCGATTGTTGGACAAGTGTGTATGATTTTCATCAATTCTACACAAGACTTGAAAACCTATACAACCAGGGACAAGCTGGCACCGAAATGGTCGAAGGTAAGCAAGCATCGTAGCGTCGAGTTTCGGGGGAAAAAAACCTCTACCTCGATATGCACTACTTTATCTTACAGTATTGGACATCGAGTTTCTGGATGAGGATGCCGAGGAGCTTCGATTTCAGATAAGGCATACAGCCAGTAAGAAGGATAACGAAGACCTTGCCACACCAAAACGTACATCCTACGAACCGCAATGGTATCACAAAAGCAATGTACATCCAGACAAGAACCAAAGGTTAGGTCCAGATGACGAGGAATATATTTCAGGGGAAGAAAATTATGATAACGAAAACAGTCACTACGATAACGATTCCCTCGAACACGACGAAAGCGCTGATACATCCTATGTGGAGGACGAAAAGAATTCCGATAAAATTGGGCAACGTTCTACAATCGCTATCGATATTCTGGATCCTCAAGAGCAGCCAGTAAAACGGCGTCGAGGTCGTCCACCGAAGCGTAAGCTACCGGAAGATGAGGTGCAAACTTCCAGTGGGGAAAAAAAGAAACAAAATTTGAAAGCAACCCAAGCCTCATCCATCGTGTCATCCGCGGACCAACCGGTAAAGCGTGGGCGTGGTAGACCACCGAAGCAGAAACCGCTGGACGCTGGTGCCGTGCCGGCATCTCCTGCTAATACACCATCCATAAAGAAGGAGATAAAAGCGGAGTTAAGCGACAGTGGCGAGAAAGATACAACACCGAACACGTCGAAGGCAGGAGTACAACCCGAACGTAGATCGACCCGTGTTCGGAGGGTAAAGTATCTGAGTGAAACCGAAGTGGACACCGCGGAAGAAGAAGAAAGCGAACTGAACGAGAGTGACATGGAGGAATGCGATGATCCAGAGTACGAGGAAAAGCTGGAGTTGCAAAGAAAGCTGAACATGGACGATTATGAGTTCTACGAGTATCAGTGTAACATGGAATCGGAGCAGTTTGCGCGCGATAATAGAATATTTCAGTACGTGGATGAGTTTACTTGCCACTATTGCGTGGAAAAGGTGCATTTCAAGCGGTTTGCCGAAGCGGACGTGCACTATCGAGTGGAGCACAAGCAGCCCCCGTTCCTCAAGTGCCCAAAGTGTGACAAGAAATGTCACAACCCAGGCATGTTCATCAGCCATATGGAAACGCACGACGATCCGGAAAAGTCTAGGTAAGTTCGTGCGGTGTTACCAGCGTTTGAGAGTTTTGCCGGGTGCAGTGTGATCGATTCGTTACTGACCGCTTTCGTTCGTCGTTCCTCGATAGGTGCCACATTTGCGGCAAGCTAACCGATTGCAATATCTCGCTGAAGAAGCATATGCGCGTACATCAAAAAAAGCTTGAGCAGAACCTGCCTTATCCATGCAGTCGCTGCAAGCGCAAGTTCGAGACCGAAGAGCAGCGCGACAAGCACGAGAAGCTTCACGTACCGAAGCCGTTCATACCGCGCGATGAGGGGCCTGATCTGGAGGTGCTCGAGTTCTACAAGCGGATCTTCTGCGACATATGCGAGGAGGGCGAACCGGGATCGACCTCGTTCGACAACCTGTGGGCTCTGCGAACGCACATGGCCAACGAGCACCGGAAGAGCCTGTTCGTCCGGTGCCCCGTGTGCTTCAAGCGGCAGATCAATCGCACCCAAGTCATCACCCACATTGACATGCACAAAAATCCGGACAAGTATCGGTGGGTGTTGTTTAAACAGTGCTCGTTGCTCGTGCGCTTGGTGCAAAGGTGGCAATATTTTTCATTTTTTGTTTACTTTTGACATTTCTTCTTGTAGATGTGAAGTTTGCCAGGAAGTTCATCAGGATCTGCCGCGACACATGACGAAGGCGCACACATCCAACACGATGGAACAGTCGGAGAAAAAGTACAAATGTGAGCAGTGCGGGCGAATGTTCAACTACTTGACCAACTTAAAAATGCATATCGATTGCATTCACGGTTTAAAGGATGTTCGCTGCAATATTTGCGACAAGTAGTAAGTATGATGACGTGTTTTAATGATATCAGTGACAATCAGAAACGCATCAGAAGGCGAGGGTTTGAAATTGTTACTGAGAATCATTTCTAATGTGTTCTAGTGTTCGTTCTCAGAATTGTCTCTATAAGCAAGACGTGAAAGGGATATTTTTCAAAGTGTATTGCCACTAATTTTGCTTCCAAAATTTCAAGAAATTATATATTAGCTATGAGAGGAATTACGTTTTTTCATATTTTGATGTTATCAGTTGCAATACATCTAGTACATTTGAATTTAGCTAATCGCTACTATTTCACTTACGTTTTTTCTAATATATTTTTGTTTCACTTTTCTTTTGCATCGTTCATGCAGCTTCAACTATAAGGCGTACCGTACGCACAAGCGTAAGGCACACACCGACCAAATGCTGATGTGCGAACACTGTCCGCGGATGTTCAAGAATCGTAAAGCGTTGGAAGCCCACAGGGGCTACCACGACGCGAGTCTGCTGAAGCTAACGAAATGTGAACTGTGCGGGAAACAGATACGCAGCTGCAGCATGTCGAAACACATGAAAACGATGCATTCGGAGGAGGATCCGATCGACTGCGAGCTGTGTGGCAAAACGTTCCGCACCTCGTTCCACATGAAGCGGCATCAGCGCAACACGTGTGAGGCGACGATGGATTCGCGCACGTTCAAGTGCGAGGTGTGCGGCAAGGGCTTCTGCACCAAGCTGACGATGGTCGAGCACATGACGACGCATACGCGCGCGAACCAGTACCAGTGCGCGTTCTGCTTCAAATCGTTCGGATACATCTCGAATCTGTACAAGCATCGCAAAAAGGCACATCCACTCGAGTGGCAAGAAGTACAGCAGCACCCAGAGGAAGGAATAGCTACCGTGATCGTTGTGAAAAATTGATTCTTTTTAAGATTTTACTTACGATTTTGTTAGTTTCCTCAAAATTAGGCAAAAAGTAACTGGAAATAGTGTAATAAAATGAAAACGAATGAATGAATAAATTATATTATAGTCATGGTTTTACTACATGGATTTAGTTAATGCTCTAGAGTGTAAAATTTGTTTAAAGACAGCCCACTTCACCTCCATAAATGTTTTACGATTACCAAAATGTAGTTACTTGTAATTTTTGGCATTTTTAAATACGCCCGTAAAACAATTGTTCCAAATTCTCTTACTCATTTTGCTTAACAAGCTTTTCAGTGGTGAATTAATTTGACTTAATAAGAATATAATAGAAGACTCTTTTTTTTTAGCAAGTAAATCTATACTTTTTACAAATATTAACAACTTCAAATATTTACTAAGTCCAATTCCGTTTTGCAAATTTAACTTTAACATTTTCTGTTTACTCTGTGTATGAATATATCGAAGTGATCCTGAGTTGGAACGCATAAAAAATGAGAATAATGTACAGCATTACCGTAATAACATGTAAAAACGGAAATTATTAATTAAATTCATAAAATGACAGTTACAGATGAACAAGTAAAGTTAATTGAATAATTCTTTCCATGTTATAGGCCACATCCGAAAACGCACAGCATTGAAATATGTCCATTATTATATTCCATTTGGGTAGTTTAAATTAGTTTCTTTCTTCATGTAATGTTTGAAATAATGTTCCATTTTAGTTTGAAACTTTTAAATTCGAATTTAGTGATGATGCGTTGATTTTCGCCCGTTGTGCAATCCAAATGCAGCAGCAACAGCAACGAACAACGAACTGAAGATTACGTACACACTCATCAGAGTCCACTGTTGGGCGGGAAGTTAGCCCCTCAACCCCTCAACAAACAAACACACAACGAGCAACAGCAGCACTTTGTGCACCGTTTAGATTAGCACACCGTCCCACAGTTAATAGAGTGCGCCAGTCATATTTGCAACCTTACATCGGACCAGTGCTTACAGAATGTAAAATAATAATTACTATAGCGGTGTAAGTGTATATTTTGGAAATTGATTTTGAAAAAATAACCTTACCCAGAGCAAGACAATTATCTTGATAAGACTATCAAAGAGAGGTATCAGACCGTTTTATTTTGCTGCCCAATTCGCCCGCGATTGATCTAATCTAATTCCTCAAAGTCGTTAATTTGTTTGACTGTGTGTATGTGTTTAAGGTGTTTGTGAGGAAAGATTACAACAAACCAGATCGCATCGATGATTTCATTTCAGTTTACCGGACGGAAACAGTGCAACTAGGTCATTCCCGGATTTGAGTGTGGGTGTGTTCCAGGTGGTAATAAAAACGACTACGAATCGCCTCCGTTAAACTATGCAGTAACACTCATAAACCCTTGAGCAAATATTCAAAAGTGTTCACGAGAACGAAATGTTCATTCGTAAAGTGCAGCAACGAAAATGCAGTCAAAACAAGCGTGATCATCGGATCGGTACCGGAGCGGCCCAACCGACTACCTGCGACGAGTGCTGGGAGAAAGGAGTCCCTTTTTCATTCTTTTCATCTGCTGAAGGGATGAACGGAAAGGATATTCTGTTGCAATAATGCAAGCTGAACTGCACAGTCGTAGCAACCATCGCTCCTGGCTGGTGTGGTTCGGAGTAGCGTTTACGATGGAAACCAATCACAGCACCATAATGCCGTGCATAGCCGTCCAGTAAGTGTGATAAGATAGGGTCAGCAGTACATTGCCTTTGACAAAAATTATTTCCTTTGTATACTTCATTTTCAGACGAAATGAATGCTCCATCTGCCAACACAACATTGCTGGATCGCAGCGAATGGAAGCGCTCTGTGGACACACGTTTCATCGGCAGTGTTTGATGCTATGGATGCGGACGTACGCTTTTTGCCCCGACTGTCCACGCAGGATGTAGCTTATTGTACGTGATTTGAGGGAACAAATTGACGCCGATGCTGATGTAAATGGCTGTAAATGCACACTTGAATATGAGCAAAACTGTGCGCTTTGGAAGAACTGTGGCCTACTGTGGATACTCAGCGACTAGGATATCAAAAAATGGACATGCTTCTACTGTTTGCATACCACGAAGTATTGTATTCTGGTTCGATAACTTTCCATAACTGATCATTAGTCGTTTAGCAACATACTCGATCGTTTTCAACAGGATAGCAATTTTTACCCATGAAAAGCCCACTGTTAACCCACTGTTAACACTAAAAGGACATGTATATTAAAGACAACATAAAAATAAAATATGCAACATTACAACCAAACGTTTGATCCTATACTTTCTTACAACCTAATTTTAACATTTGTATTTGTTAAATGTTAGATTAACCATAAAATCACCTCAATGAGTTTTATTTGTATCAAGCGTCAACATATGACGTGCCACTTCTATGCATAAAGAGGTTTTATTTTATTTGGGAAATTAGTAACTCATAGGTGCTAAACACTCTATCTCCACACCCATCAATCTTATCCCTTAAAATGTTGAACGGTCGACTAGTTATCACAAAATAAACAATATAATGTTTTTCTTTTGTAAAACTAGCTACTGCTTAATGCGGTAGTGAACAATGATGAATGAAAATGGATGATTATCAAAATATAATTAATGTAGTTCAAATACGCTTACCAATTCTCTGTAAGAAAACCGTTCTGCAACGCCACAGTTTCGGACGACTACGTTTGCCTTCTTCATCACCACAAATCACCACAACACCGACGAAGATGGTTCGTTCCTAGCATTTGTTCTCTTGTTTTATTTTGCACACCTAATCTATATTCACTCACATCATACGCACACGCACTCACGCACAGTCACGCACGAAATCCTTCCCGC